>OZJO01013779.1:0-51036 GCA_900406225.1 Acrobeloides nanus | reverse complement strand
CTTTTTCCAAAATTTGCATATGCTTGAAAACTCAAAACACCGATCCATTCCCTGAATCAGGGTCAAGGAAGCGTTTTCACGATTCGGGAGTGCGTGCAATTGATTCCGCTATTTTTGGATGGGTGTTGCATGGAAAGATGGTTAGCGAGAAAAATGAGAACATATGTTTGGCCAAAAGCAACCGTATATCTGAGTAGATGGTGCACTCCCCTTGCAAACAAAAAAAGAATCTCCGTCCAAACCTCTCTCCTTAATTTTTAGAATTAAAAACAAAACAAAAAATCGTAAAAATTGAGATTTTTCAGGTCCCAAAATTGTTTTCAATTTTTCTAAGTGTATAGACGCAAACCGAATAAACTGTAAAATATTTTTGAGAGGTCTTGATCTGAAGATAGTCCATAGCTTGATACTTTGGTCTAGGCCTCGTATACCCAGAGATCAATTAGGATGAATGTGGGGTCCTTAACCTTAGGGGGTTGAGGAATGTGTCTTCTTCATGCCATATCTCCACAGAGACCCCCACTCTTATTGGGTATATTCGTGTTCTACACACAAAGTCCTACAACTAAATAGCGCTATCGACATTTTGCCCGGCGGCGGTGATACGCTTTTTTTGGCTGATGACGGGTCTGGCACGTGCCAAAACGTAGTTACGCCACTGTCTGACTAACACACATCATAGGTTGACAATGAGGGAGTCTCCCCCTCCCCTGACCCACGCACTCATGGACCCAAAATTGAGGGGGAACCACCTCATCGGAGGCCTCCCTCACCTTGCCGACCTATGACACACATTACACGTCTTATATTAGAAGATAACACTATCCAAATTTCCAACATTTTCTTATTTATTCGCTTTTCAAACCTATCAGATCTAAAATCTCCAATATTAAGAGGAAAGTTTTGAAGCGCAATTTTCAAACAAAATCAGAAAAGCTTTTCATTTGAATATTATCAGGAAGAGTGTGACTGAAAAAGTACACCAAAGAAGAACCGAGTTACTTATTTAATCTCATAAGCTCACATATACCATTGATTTGTTAGGCTTAATATATTACTATCTGTTACACATTTGATTTAGGGATCCTTAAATTTGTCTGTATTGACTGTGGATCGCGAAATAAAGTTATTATTGTTATTAGAGAAAGTACGGGGACTAAGAATTTTTGACCGGTAAAAGTTCGGGGAAATCGGCAAAAGCATTACCGTATCCAGGATTTTTTCATTGGAGTACACGATCCCGATCTAATTGTCGACATTTTTTGGTCAAAAACATAAGGAGGACCCATTGGATTTTTTAAAACTTTGTTAACTCTTGGGGGGGGAGGGGTACATGTACCCCCTTGCCTACGGCACTGGGCAAAAGTTCGTGGAATTTCGGAAATTTTATTTACGTGTAAACTTGTTATATTGTAAACACACGCTATTGAATGATTTGAAGCGCTCACACGTAAATAAAATTTCCTAAATTCCCTACTTTTGACAGTCAAACACAAAACTTTTGTCAAAAGTTCCCAAACTCCCTCCCCCACGATAACGGGAAAATTGATTTAGTTTATGAGTTCCATTGTAAACAGTGGTGTATCGAAGAGAGGAGCGATCGTCCCTTCCGGTCGGACCAAAAACACGAATAAATCATAAAGGTACCCCCTTATAATTTTGATAAAATTTAAAAAATATCAGAATTGACCCCCTATTTTTGATTAAATTTTGCTGACCCCTCTGATCTCAGATCGCTCCGATCCAGTGNAATTTTGATAAAATTTGAAAAATATCAGAATTGACCCCCTATTTTTGATTAAATTTTGCTGACCCCTCTGATCTCAGATCGCTCCGATCCAGTGCTGTAGACAGGGGAATAAGGAGATAATTACCCCCTAAAATTCCAAAATTTCATTGAAAAAATTAAGAAAATCCTAAATTATCCCCCTAAAATGGAGGAAAATCTATAAATTACCCTTCCCCAATTTTCTGCCTACGGCACTGCCCCAACCGTTCTGACATGTCTTTCTACGCCACCGATTTTAAACAAACGTCACCTCTAAACGAACGTTTGCGAAATTTCAGTGTTAAATATTTGCAATTTTTAAAAATCAAATTTTCCATTTTTTTAAAATTTGTTTATAAACCGATTTTAAGCTTCAAATGTATAATCATGGAAGAAAGATTAAGACAATTTTTTACTTCACAATTAAAAATTCAACTCAAACCAGATTGGCTTGCAGATTTGCTGGTTTATATCTCCTCTAACAATGTAACTTATTTTCCTTTTTCGTTTTTAATTTCGAAATTTTAGCTAGATGGTGAAAGACTTGTAAAAGCTGCTTATGACCAGTGGCTATTTTCAAATCTTGTTCAATCCACACAACCGAATTTTTATGAAAATAACTTGTCTAACAACGATTTTACGGGTAGAGCAGTTTTTCAGGTTGNTATTTTCAAATCTTGTTCAATCCACACAACCGAATTTTTATGAAAATAACTTGTCTAACAACGATTTTACGGGTAGAGCAGTTTTTCAGGTTGCGAACAAATGTGTAAAAATGGTTAATGAGTTTTTTAGGTGGAATCAGTTTTGGATATTGGAACATCGTGTATGTCGCAGTTTAAGAAGTTGAATTTTAAAAAGACGGATAATTCGGAATTTGACAGTGGTCCTAATGAAAATGGGGAAGAAACGAATTTTTATGAACCTGTTAGTTTTTGTTTTATTTTTTCCAGGATGGTGATAATAATTTTTTAAAGTGCCGAGTGCCTCCGGCGCTCGCGGTTTCTCTGAATTGACTCCGAGCGCTCCGAACTCTTAAAAAGTTGAATTTTTTATTTTTAGAAAGTTTTACACATGTGTAAATTTACTAAGTTTAAACAAATTTCCGATTCTACCACTTCCATCGTTCAAAATTTTATTCGAATTCTATTTCCCCATGCCTGAAAACCGCCGTATAAAAAATCAGTCGACAATTTTTCGAAAAATCGAATTTTTCACCTTGGTCCCAAAGGCAAAAAAATGAAAAATATTTTTGTCTTCGATTGTGATGATTTTGGTGTTCATTTTTATTCAAAAAAGATTTTTGAAAATCAAAAATTTTACCCTATCGGGATCAAACCTGCGGAATCTCGTTGCTTGCCAGATCGGACGGGCGGCTTTCTTATCCATTTTACAATAACGCACCCACTTTTTACAGTTGGAAACAGAGTATAGTTTCATTTTAACTTGTTGATCTATTATACATTGCTTTTTTTAGAAACCTACTCGAATGTTATACATTGAACTTTCGGATGGCCAAACTAAAATGAATGCTCTTGAATATGACTCGATTGCCGAACTTTCCATTCTTACTAGCATTGGTTGTAAAATATTGGTTCTTGGGCCTGTTCAGATCCGAAAACGCACCTTTCTCCTGACTTCTGGAAATATCCAAGTGCTTGGTGGTGATGTAGAAGAGTTGATGGCTATGAATCGTCCACTTCAGTTATTGGCAAAGAAGTTGAATAAGCTTTTACCGGAAGAGGAAAAGAAGCAAGAAACGCTTAATGAGCGGGTTACTTATAGCACTCCTGTCGTGAAGTAGGATTTTAGTAAACGAAAAAGGTGGAAAATAGAGTTTGGTTAAAAATCGATTTTTAATCCCTAAAATGATTCGAAAATTGAACAAAAAATTGATTTTTGAATTCTAAGTTGCGAAAAATCGACTTTTTAAAAATTTCAACACTCAAATTTTTAGTGCTCCACCTCAACTCTTAGCCGAAACAAATCTAAACCCGAATGTTTCTGTTTCTCCGAGCACAAACTCTTTTCTGAATACCACAGCAACGTCGACTTCTTCAAATCGACTACCCCTTGAAGTGCTGGAAACTTTAATAGAAGAAGACGATGATGACGTTTATGATGATTTTGTCCCAGCTAGTCCAGTAGATACTCAAATTATTGAAGATGAATTTTCAAATTTGGAGCCGATGCCTGTGCCTCAAATTCAACATCCAGCAGTTTTTACCAGGCCTGTGCTTGAGGAAGTTGTTGAGCCCCGAGTTGAGCAGGAATGGGAAGAAAGATCTCCACAGCCGAAAATGTATGTGTTAGGCAAAATAACATAAAGGGGGATCACTATTGTTGTTTTTAGACTGCGTTCAAGCATATCAAAAACGAATAAAAAATAAGAAAAATTTTTAAAAACAAAAAGTCAAATTTTTCTTATTTTTTGACATGCTTGAACGCAGACTTATCAAATTGGGCAAAAAATATTGATCTTGTTTAGGTACTTGCGCCGATCTCTAAATCTAATTTTCCCATATTTTAGCACCCCATCTCTAATCAAACAAAGGCTGTTTTCTCGTGGAACCCGCGACTTTTCCACCTCAAACTCATTGCTGACTCCAGGACCTTCAACTAAACAACAAGTGGACACCACCCCGCCAGTTGCAACGATTCGACCTCTACGTACTTTATCTCAAAAAGAAGAATCTACTTTCGACTTTCTTATGCAAATTGCGGAGCCTCGTGGCAATCCAATCTCAACACAGTCCAATACACCAAGTTCAACTCAAATTCAGTCGAGCTCGAATTCGATTTTGGATATATCACCGGTGAATTTGAATCCGTTTGCGAAGAACAAAAGGCCTACCACTCAAACTCCGATCGAAATTATAACGATTGATGAAGAGCCTGAGATTAAAAGGGAGACGAGGACGCCGTCTCCGAAGAGGACGAGAATAATGGAGGTTAGAGGAGGTGCTCAGTAACATAGCCAAGTGTGCTTTATAAGCCAATTTTTAACTCAAAATGAAAAAATTGATTAGTAAGCTCAAATTATTGAAAAATTCGATTTTCACATTTTTTTACCTCAGAAGTGAATTTTGAACAGTTTAGTACAAAATTTTATTGCTTGGCTACGTTTAAATAAAAATTTTTACATGTTGAAATAAGTTTCATTGCAGGAAAAACCAGAAGAGAATGAATATGTGTCAAAATTCAAATTATTGAATATTACGTTGATTGCGGATGTTCTGAAACTAATGAGATTTTCAGTCGGAACTAAAAGAGTTTTGATTGTGGTTAGTTGTTTAGCTTAATGGATTCATGGGATCATAAGGAACAACTTTCTAGCACATCACTTTTTTTCAAAAATTGGTCAAATACCGATTTTTAAGCTCAAAAATTGATCAAGTACTGATTTTTGAGCTCAAAAATTTACCATAAGCCAATTTTTGAACTCAAAAATTCGTCAAATTATTTCAATTAAAATACATCGAAGAAGATTTTTAGGCTATTATATTAGAAAAACCTGAAAAGCTGAATATGGTCGATGATGAATGGATCTTGAAAGTTCAGTTAATTGACGAATCTCAAAAACCAACTACTAGCGTGATGTCACATGAATTGCTATGTCAATTAATGGGAATGACTCCTAGTCAAGCTGTGGTAAGTTAGCAGACAAAATTCGTGTTATGAGTCCAAATTTTTGTTAATAAAAAATTGACCACTGCATTTTTAGACCATTAAGAATAGCAAGAACAAGCAGAGGATTAGTGACGGCCAATCCCGAATCCAGGCCTTGTACACCCAGCTCGAAAGATTGGACCTGTTGTTTGAAATCGAGTTCTTTGCTTCGAATGCATCCCTGCCAATTATTCACAAAATGGAAACCCTTGCTCAACGCTTACTTTCTTAAGATCTCATGTTCATTTTGGAATTTTGATAATTGTGCAAATTATATACTTTTGTTTCATTCCTAAAGTTCTATGTTCTTTAACTATCTGTATCTATACGTTTGTTTGTTTTTTAATAAATAAAACCTTGCTTTCTTATGTGACAAAAAATATTTGGAGTTTTTCTATCGAGAAACTTTAAATATTTTAAAATTAGGATAACCAGTATATATTCTATGATTAATAATAAAAAAATTAAATTATTTTCGCCACACATTTTTCTCTCTTCTTCCTTTTTGGCCTCGGTTGACCATTTTGTGAACATTCTGGTTCATCCGATGAATCATTTTTCATAGCCCGAGTGTCAAAAAATTCCTTCACTTTTTCATTTTGGCTTTTGATTAGGTCTTTGCAGAAATTATGGGCTTCTTCCAGTTTTGTTTTACACCTCTCTAATTCGATTTCGTTTTCCAAAAGCTTCACTTTCTCTTTATCACACTTCATTCTTTCTTTAATAATTTCAAGTTGTAATTTTCGGGTATTAGATTCCAGCTTTTTTTCGTAATCTTCCTACAAAAAATATCTATAGGACATTTTCCATCAAGATAAAAAAAACTTGAGCGCTGATAGAGCAGGTACAATTGGCGCAAAATTCATCCTTTATGGGTAGGGTTTGATCCATGGAAGTCAAATTTTGTTTTTATCAAATAAAAATGTTTTGTTAGTCCGTTTTCGCGCAAGAGTTAAAATTTTTGCAGGCCTATAGCCTAGTGTATAGAGAAATCAACCGTCCGATCTGGCAAGTTAAGCAATGTTGAGACAGCCAGGCTCGATCTCACTAGGATAAAACTTGATTTTCCAAAAAAATGATAGTCATTTGACCTATGATTATTTTTTAAACAACTTTTTTGTTTGATACAAATAAAAATTTGAACTTCGGGGATCGAACTCTGTATGTTCAAGATGAATCTTGCGCCATTTGCTTCTGCACCATGGGCGATGAACTTTTTTTCTGATGGCGGGAAATGGACTATACCTTTAGATGTAAATTTGCTTTCTCTAGAGTCTCATTTTCCTCTGTTAGTTCTTTTACTTTTTGTTCAAGCTCTGCCTAGAAATTTTCATAATTAGTTTAAAAAAATCTATTACCTTTTCCACAGTCCATTTGAAAACTCTTTTCTTCTTTGGCGGTTGTTGGTTTTCATTTTGAGTCGGAAACACCTTTTCTAGTGCTATTTCCAGTATTGATGCACGGGTTTCGGGGTGTGCCTCCTAAAAGATAAATTTATAATATCTACGGAAAAAGATACCATCTCAGGTGTACTCTTGCTAGTTGAAGCAATTTCGGATGAAGCAGAAGAGGTCGAAATACACGGTGCAATATTATTTGTAGGAATTTCATTTTCTATTTCTTCATGTCCCTTTTGAGTTGTTTCTTTTTCTTCTTGTCCATTTGAAGCAGCATACTGGGTTCTATCAGTTTCACCAGGCTCAGAAACTTGTACTTGGATTTGAATAGACTCATCAAGGTCGGGTACTTCATTCGAACGCTTTTCGATATCACATTTTTCTTCAACTACACTTTCCTCATCATTATTTGGATTCACATCATGAATACTTTCTTCGTTTGTTACGTGGTTTTTATTAAATTTACTCGAAATATGTTTGGCAGAAGTGCTTGGTGTTTCTTCGTGATCTTTATGTTTGATTTTAACAAAATGGATTTTTTCTTGTATGATTTGTGAACTTGATCGTGATCTCTTCCATTCTTGGCGAACTTCTTCATTTAGTTCTCCAGGGATCGATTTCAAAAATACAACATCTTGATCATCTACTTGTGTGTCTGAGATGTTTTGAGCCGTTGATGTAGTAGCATGATAAGGTCCAACTTCATTGGATGGTTTTTCTGAGCTAGATTTTAAAAGTGCCTTTTGAACTTGGTGATCTTTCACACCTTCGTTTCTGTCTTTGGGCAAGCAGGCGAGGTATTCAGGATCGATACTAAAAAGTCAAAATTTTTAGTTTAGAGTAGGGGTGCACAAGTTTTTTTGCCGAGTCGCCCATCCACCCAGGGTACAACTTCCCATCTCAGCAATCCTGATCATGTGCTAGAGGAAACAGAATTCGATCAAGAAAATCATATTGGGGCAAGAGAGGAGCCTTCTCCCACCCACTCCCTCATCGGCCTAAAATTAGGGGGGGGGATCTCCTCACCGGCCGGTCGATGAGGAGATCCCTTCACCAAAAAGAAAAAAAACATAGTGAGTTGGTATTAATACTTTAAATTTTGTACCTATCTGAGCTATTTTCAATTGATGGTTGATTTTTTGATGTACTTGGATTTTGGTTTCCTTGGATTGTGAGCAAAAGAGCCTTTTGAGTTTCATGTTCATTTATGATTTCGATACGAATTTCTGGAGGCAAGCTAGCAAGATATTCCGGATCTATGCCTTCAGGAATGGAGATATCATCCAAAATATTTTCTAGGCTATCAGCATTTTCTAATCAATTTTTCGAAAATTTATAAGCTTGAAAATATAAAAATTACGAGCACTATTGGCTTCATCGTCTGATTCGATTGGAGCTGATGCTTTTCTCTTTCTATGAGAACTGCGTAGTCCTTGAGTTTCCATTTTCTAAAAAATACGGATTTACGGAGCTATTTGCCTCTCCCGTCGTAAGAATAAAAAATTGAAAAACTTCTTTTTTGAAATAAACATTCAATAGTGTAGAAGTTAGAAAAATAATACAGGGTGGCGCAAAAAGTTCCATTTTTTCATGAATTTTTGACCCAAAAAATTTTCCTAAAAATGAACCTATTAGAGGTAATTCGAAGCGAGGAATCGATTGCGCGCATTCCCGAACCTTGAAAATGCTTCCCTGGCCCTGATTCAGAGTCAGTGTATTGAAGCGAAAATTAAAATTTTTAATTTTCTGTGAAAATAGTCGTTTCCGGGGTCAGGGAAACATTTTCAGGATTCGGAAATGCGCGCAATTGATTCCTCGCATCGAATACCCCGGTCTAAAATTCATGAAAAAAATGATAAAGTGAAACTTTTTTTTGCGCCACCCTGTATAAAAAAATCTCCATCTGGAATCGATACGGCGGGTAGAGAAACCAATATGAAGAAGGAATTAGGTCGATTCTCGCGAAACTGAAGGAGATATACAGTGTCGGGAAAAAACTTCGAGCCAGCATCAAAAACTCCCGATCCCAAACCGATCGAACATTTTTGATTTAAACTTAAGGGGGAACCATTTATATACCAAAATGGAACCATTTATATAACCAAGCTTAAGGGGAAGAACCATTTATATACCATTTTTAAGATATCAGATGGGTTTTATAGATTAGTTCGTGGGCTTACAGAATCCACTAAAATCTTAACTTGGAATCATTGATTTAGAAGGTATTAGCTAGGATCTTTGTACAGAGCGATCATTTTGGTCTGCAACATCAATGTTTTTAGTCATTCTTAGGGGGACTAAAGCTCTGTATTTCCATATAAAAATTAAATTTCTAACATTCTGTTAAGGTGAAGAAAATCGACTTTGAAAACTTCAAAGTAATTTTTTGACAATGTTAGAATCAATGGATTTCGACAATTTTTATCATGAAAAATGGAGCATTTTTTGTTTTTACGAAATATTCTGAATCGCTAACGGCTTCGATATAATCACATTTGAAATTTTGAATTTGTATACATGTTTTCGTGGTAATACACAAACTTGAAGTTTCTTCATGAAAGTTTTTACAGTAAATTCTGAATCGCTTTCGTTGTCGAGATATTCGCGTTTTCATCTGATATTACAACGAAAACATGAACACAATGGTCAAATCGCTGAATCAATAAAAAATCTGTATATTAAGAAGAAAAAGATTTGTAAAGTTCGCTTGAAAATTTTCCGCCACTATAGAAAAAGAGCAAGAAAAATTATGACTATGAAAACTTAAAACACTATAGAGACAAAACTATTGAAAAACTATTTTGATGGATTATACGTATTGATTGCCTGAAAATGAAAAGGCAGTGTTTGATTTTTTTAGTCTTCATGATTCACTTTACGAACTCAATAACGAATCATATTCTGCGGAATATTAAAACGAAAATTTGTTGGCACAAACTTCTGGCTTCTTTCCCTACAAGATATCACATCAATACCAAAAAAAGTTTTGGGCTGATGAAGGATATGATTTTTTATATAACTTTTTATATGCAGCATTTTTATATATCTAAATAGTTTACATTCTGTCTCCGCGCCATATTCAACATTTTTAATAAATCATAGTGTAGTGGATAAAGAAAGTGTCCGTCAGTACTGTAATCAGGAATTTTTTAGAGGCGGTAGTAATTTTTTGGTCAACCCAAAAATCGTCATGGTCCCACATGTGGGGTATTTAAGGGGGTCCGATGGATCCGTGGACTCCCCCTCCCCAGGAAATCGGCCGGAGGCCGAAAAAATAAGAGTCATCCCTTATGTTTTAACCGGCCAAAAATTATATAAGGGTCCCCCTTATGATTTTCATTCTTCCAAAAAGTAGACCCCTCTCTCCCGAAATCCAAACCTAGCTACGCCACTGGGTCCCCTTATTTTTTTCATAAATTTTTTAAAAAATTGAGCAAAAATAGGGGATTTCTATGCGAGAAATCGATTGTGCGCATTGCTGAACCTTGAAAACTCTTCCTTGACCCTGTATTAGTCTATTTTCGCTTCAATACACACATCTCTTACCTGAATCAGGGGAGCATTTTCCAGGTTCGGCAATGCGCGCAATCGATTTCTCTCATAGAAAACTCCTATTATAGAGGGTCGACCAAAATGGTTTAGTGTCGCAATCGACAAACTGACGTTTTCGATGATGTGACGGTACACGCTCTCCGTTCAATATGAAATTTGCGCGATTTGCTCCTGCACCATGGGTGATGTACAGGGTGTTTCAGCGAATTAGCGAGATTTAAAAATTCAATATTTTTTGATAAAAAAGAGATTTTTGCAAAATGGTTAGAAATCGTGGGGTTTTCATGACTATTCAAAAAAAAATTAAAAATTTGATTTTACGACAAAACATTTGGTCGCCATTGGAATTCGAACTTACATAGTCACAAACCGTGAACACTACCACTCAACCATGGTGAGAAGCTGTTTGGGAAAACTTTTTTACGTTATATTCTATGTCCTAAATTTCTTTTAAATTTATTTTTAGGTTATTTTTAACGTTTCAAGAGGTATTTTATTGGGTTAAAATAAAGTTGCTCTAATAACATGGGTCGTGTCCGCACCAAGACTGTTAAGAAAGCTTCTCGTCTCATTATTGAAAAATATTACCCCAAACTCACTCATGATTTTCACACCAACAAACGTGTCTGCGAAGAAATCGCTGTGATTCCAAGCAAAAAGATGCGCAATCGTATTGCTGGGTAAGAAAAAAATATAACTAGCCAAGGAAAAAAGTTCATCATCCAAGGCGCAGTGCCGTGGGCAGAGGGACATGTCCCCACGGCGGGCGAAACTTCCGGATTTTACCGGAATAACGAGACCGGTTTTGGTGGGGTCGGTAAGGAGCGCGGCCAATTTTAGCTAGTAATCCAAAAGGGAGCAGGTTCAATCCCCGCCGGGACATTTTTGTTTTTTTCCAAGAAAAGATTTCTAGTGTATTTTGTCGCGAGGAAAAAATGCAAAATTTCGGCTTTAAAATGCAATTTTTGGATTGTTTTATGCAAATTTCATAAAAAATAATAAAAAATTTGAATTTCTCGCGAAAAAATACCCTTAGAAATCTTTTCTTGGAAAAAAACATAGACGCCCCGGCGGGGATCGAACCTGCTTCCTTTTGGATTACTAGCTAAAATTGGCCGCGCTCCTTACCGACCCCACCAAAACCGGTCTCTTTATTCCGGTAAAATCCGGAAGTTTCGTCCGCCGTGTCCCCCTCCCCTGTAGGCTGAAAATTTTTTTCTCTTTAACATAAGGATCTCGCTTATATTTTTTCATAAAAATTTGAAAAATGTTACTATGTCCCCCCCTTCCCCAAGGGGACGAAAGTGAGTTATTACCCACTACCCAAACCACCAACGAGTGGCATCACCCATCACCACCCTGGGTGGTACCACCTATGGGTAGTTTGGGTGGTACCACCCATGAGTGATTTGGGTGGTTTTTTACCACCCACCGCCACCCTAGGTGGTGGTACCATCCAGGATGATTTCACCAAAATAGGTGATGTGGGTGGTGAGTGCTGGTGATAGCATCTACTTTTTCGCCCCCCCCCCTCTCCCCCATCGAGAAATCATGCCAACGGCACTGCCATATGCATAAGCATATGGCGCAAAATTCATCTTGAATGGGGAGGGTTCGATCCCCTGAGGTTCATGGGATAGCACCCTCCACGTTCAAGATGAATTATGTGCCATATACTCCTAAGGAAAAACCGTTTTCGATGCGGTTTTTGCCAGTAATACGTAAAGAGTACTCAGAAAGAGGATGGTGGGGTTAACTTTTTGAATAGAGCAAGTTTTCGTGTCAATAATCAACTTTTTTCAAATCCTGGCACGTTGGAAATGAACAAAAATCGCCATATCTTCTCCAATTCGGCGTCGATTAGTCTGTTTACACGTATAGCGGGGTTTTTACACACGAGGAATCGATTCCCGGTGGAATTGGGTGGTAAAAGATTTCCCTAATTTTCCGAAAAATGTCCAGATATCGGTTTTTTCCAGTACACCCACTTCCTGAACTTTTCACCGAAAAATAACACCGGGAATCGATTCTCCGAAATTTTTTACCGTTCAATTTCATCGGGAATCGCTTCCCCGTGTGTAAAAACCCCGTTATACGTGTAAACAGACGAATCGGCGCTGAATTGGGGAAGATATAGCGAATTTTGTTCATTTTCAAAGTGCCGGGAGTTGAAAAAAGTTGATTATTGACACGAAAACTTGCTCTATTCAAAAAGTTAACCCCATCACCCTCTTCCTGAATATTCTTTACTTACTACTGACAAAAAACCGCATTGAAAACGGTTTTTCCTAGCATGATCAATTCGTCTCGATTTACCGATATACCTGATAATTTTTTTTAGATTCATTACCCATATGATGAAGCGAATCGAAAAAGGTGCAGTCCGAGGCATCTCCATCAAGCTCCAAGAAGAAGAGCGTGAGCGTCGTGATAACTACATGCCCGAAATCTCTGCTCTTGACCCAAGCCAACTTTTGTCGATTCCAATCGATAACGAGACCAAGGAAATGCTTGAATATATGGGGCTCAATTTGCCAAATGTTGAGGTTAAGAATGTTGCCCATCAACGGCGTTAAATAATTTTTGCTTGTTGTTAATGTTATGTTTGTTTGAATAAAAAGTTTTTGGTTAAGGAAAACATCTTCCTTGCATGGAAATTTTTTTTCACAAAAAGTGATGTTCTACAAAATTGTTCAGTGTGATCCCAGGAACAACTTTGTAGAACATCATTTGTAAAAAAATTTCTTTTATGAAGAAAATCCTTATGGAAATCAAAAAACACTTCCTCGATTCAGTGAAGGCCTGTGTATTGAAGCGAAAAGTCGAAAAATTGCATTCAAAATCGCATTTTTGCGACTTTTCGCTTCAATACACAGACCTTCTCTGAATCAGGGAAGCAGTTTTTGCTTCATAAATGTCAAATTTGTCGCACCGATAGACGCGAAAATATGTTTGTTGAAACCATTGAGCTAAAGCAAGTATGGATTTAGCCAAAAATCGCATTGTTGGCTTTGACAATTTTGAGTAAAAAGGTCATGTTTAGTGAAAAAATTGAAATGTGACATTTTGTAAAAAAATTTTTGCTATATCACATTTCTCCGAAAAAAATTTTTTTCTTGTCGCATCTTCACGAACTGCAATTTGATCCATTGAGCAATTTTAAAACTACAAAAAATTTGCCGACAATTGTGAAATGTGACTTCGAAGAAAACATATGTTGTGGAGTGACACGGTGTTAAGCTGAACCTAATCGTTGACATTTTTCTCAGCCTTGCAACTTTGGTAAACTCTTTCTCTGTTGTTTTCTATTTTTGAGCTATGTCTGCTCCAAATATCGAGGATGATAATGCTTTGGTGGAAAAAGTTTCCTTGGCTTTTGTAAATTTTGTTGTTGGTATAGCATGTGTGGCATTGGCGTTGATTTCGCTGAGTATTGTGCCGGATTGTGCGGGATCGATTTCGGGCCAAGTTTTGACGTATTTTGTTGTACAATGTGTTATGGAACTAGCGGCATTGATAATGACGACATTTTCGGTTTCTTATATGTTAGGTATGCGCATAATCGTAATTTTAATTCATCATGGAGCTGTTGTGATCCCCGATCGATCACCACGGCAGTTTTTTTATTGCAAAAATTGGCGGAAATTCGAAATTTTAAAAAGAGTAATGCATTAAACTCTCAGCTCAACGAGACGAGTAAAACTAATACCATGTTGTACACAGACGTTATAGAATCTCATGATCGAGTGATTAGTGTGACAGGATTTTACTTATAGGTTGAGTGTTCTAATCCCGGGGCACTTAGCGAGAATCCAGTTTGGGGGGGGGGGTTTTACCCTTTAATCCCCCTTAATCATTAAGAAAAAATATGATATTAGTATTATTAGTCGTTGAGCTGAGTCTAATAGCATTACTCGTTTTTAAACTTTCGAGTTTCCGCCAATTTTTGCCAAAAACTGTCTGATCACGAGCTCCACTCCGCTAAAGGCCGAAGAGCAAATCTTTTGGACACATGAGGTAACCGAACCTTGCTAGTATCAGTGACACCGTATTCTTTGACAGTGCACCACCACTAGACCAAGGATGTCACTGAATGACTAGTAATTAATTTCGACCTGTAGTAGTTCCAAACGCAATAGGGTTCAACACCTCTATCCCCCAGAGCAAATACCTCTAGAAACGAGAATGTTCCAGTCCTAATGGACCCTTTTCATGTTGTCAGGAAGAGGAGGAATTGACACCGAGATCTATGCATCAAGTAGAAAAATTTTAGCCGTAAACGATGGTGTGTTCATAAACGAATCATTTGATGACGTCCCCGGCTATACAATAATAATCTGTCTCATAACAGCTGCTTGTTTACAATTTTTCTGCTCAGCATACAAATATTTAGAAGTTATATGCCCCAGTATATGGTAGACTAATACTTTTAAAATAAAAAACGGTCAATTTAATATTTTAGTGACCGGATTTTTAATAAAATTATAACATTTTTGACAATTATTGGGGCTTTTATAGTAGCTTCGAATCGATTTGTAGATGATATTTTTGCTAAAAAGTAAGGGATTAACTTTTTATCTCCGGACTCCACTCTCACCCCAAAAGAGGAGGGAGCGAGGCAGGCAGGAAATCAGGCAGGCGGGCAGGTCTAAACTAAAGCCTACGCCTAAACTTAAGCTTAAGCCTAAGTACTCCAATTTTTTTAGGCATTTTCCGTCCAGAGAAAAACACTTATCACCCATGGTGTAGTGCCAAACATCTCATTTTACATCCCAATGGTCCAATCCCACTAGGGCATAAAGTCTTTTTAATAGATTCAAAAATTCTACGACCAATTTTATGAAGGGGTCTCCTTTGGCAACTTTTTTAATCAATCAAATAAAATTTACGCCCTGGCGGAATCGAACCCTCGAATATTTGAGTGCAACATGAGGCGCTTGCCGCTACACCAAGGGTGAAAAGTTTTTAAATTTGGCAAAAAAACCTTATATTTGAAATCAAAACCTTTTTAGAGTCCTCAAGTTCAACTTAGGCAAGCTCCGATGGATTTACAACAATGCGCATGAAAATTTTTGGATCAACACTTTTATTGGAATAGCCTGTATCGTACTAACAATCCTTTGTATCCTCTCAATTATTCGAATTTTGTTGGATAAGTAATTGTTTTTCAAACTCAAATTTTTCAAATTTTCGTTCCAAAACACACTTTTTTAACGCAAATTTTCGTTTCAAAACACACTAACTAAAGTGTAGTGTGTACTTTTTGAACAAAGATTTACTACCTAGAATTTCAAAAACTTTCATCTTTCTCAAATTTCTCAAAAAAATGTCGCCAATCAACAGTTGCCTAAGATCATAGTTCAGCAATTTAAACGAGTTTAAAAAATATGCACTCAAAAAGTTGAGTACAAGGTTTAATAAATTAAAAAAAAAAACAAAAATGTGCACAAACATTTAAAGTTAAATATTCCAGTTTTAGCTTCATTTTTATCAAAGACCGGCGGTATTTGGACAAATTTGAAGTTTTTAAAAATGCCGCTTCAATGGTGCTTATGTTAATATTTGATCTTATTTATGCCATACTTCTGTTTTATGCAAATTTCCGGACTTCACCAAACATTAGAAAAAGAATGTTGGAAAGAAATCCATTTGGCGTGCCAATTTCAAAAGTTCCGATGCCGGAAAGCAATACCTTTGATGGATATATTCAAGGATATATTGTGTTTATATGGCCAATTGTAGCGATGATTGTTAATTATAAAAGAGTTAGAACGGTAAGATGAGGTGTATACCTAGGCTAAAGGTTAACATTAGGCTTACTCTTAGGCGTAAGCCTAAGGGTAAGCCTAATGGTAAGCCTAATCCTAAACATAAGACTAAGCATAAGGGCAAGTCTAAGCATAAGCCTAAGGGAAAGCCTAAGTGTAAGCCTAAGCGTAAGCATAAGGATAAGCCTAAATGTAAGCCTAAAGGTAAGCCTAAGCCTATGCATAAGCCTAAGCCTAAGGGTAAGCCTAAATGTAAACCTAAAAGTAAGCCTAAGTGTAAGCCTAAGCGTAAGCCTAAGGGTAAGTCTAATCCTAAGACTAAGCATAGGTCTATGCATAAGCCTATGCATAAGCCTAAGCGTAAGCATAAGGGTAAGCCTAAGACTAAGCCTAAGTCTAAGCGTAAGCCTATGCATAAGCCTAAGCGTAAGCATAAGGGTAAACCTAATCCCAAGCCTAGGGGTAAGCCTAAGCCTATTACTCTCAAGTTATCTAATTTCTGTACCAATACTCTTTTCCAAAATTTAGGTCATAAAAATCCGCTCTGATCTAATGATGTCTCGATCTCAAATGCCTCGTGCTCGAGCACCAAGAAAAATTAGCACCAAGAAAATTTCTGTAGAATCTAACAACAATTTGCTCGAAACCAGCCAAAATTCTTTACAAGTCCGCGAAAATAGTCCAAGAAAAAAGATTTCCACCATAAGTCAGCTTTCTATTCCTGAAACTCCGACAAGAAAAAATAGCCAAAACATTTCTCCTGATAGCCCAATAAGAAAATCATCTGCTATTCTACAAAATCAATGGGCGAGCTTAGAATATCCACCAAGACATAAACTTTCGACCATCAGTCAACATTCAATTCAAGAAAAGTTGAATAACAGATTGAGTCAATATTCGATGCCGGATACGCCAACGAGGAAAATTTCAACAAATTTGTTACCACAGACTTCTTATAATAGTAGGCAAAATTCTCAAGAATGGGGATATATGTAGTTTATTATAAATTTATAGGGCATTTCTATCGAAGAAAAATGTTGTATAGTCCGTTTCAGACCATAAAAAATAAAAGTCCGCATGCAATGGCCAAGTGGATAAGGAAACCGCTCGTCCGATCTGGAAAGTTAAGCAACGTTAGGTCCACAGGCTCGATAAAATTTTTGATTAAAAAAGTTTTTTGATTTTTCGAGAGCAAAAATTTTTTGCTCACTAAAAATAAAAAAATTTACCCGGGATAGAACCTGTTGGCCTAACGTTATTTGATGCAAGATCGGACGGGCGGCTTCCTTATATACTTGGTTATCGCATGTGGTCATTTATTTTTTATGGATTGAAACGGGCTATAACCATGGTGTAGTGGCAGGCAACTCACTTTTCAATCAAAGGTCTAGGGTTCGTTCCCACCAGGTCTAGGGTTCGATCCCTCAGGACTAAGATTCAATCCCATCAGGTCAAACATTTTTTTGATAGATTCAAAAATGTTGTCAAAAGAGACCCTCCCCCCCCCCCCCATAAAAATGGTCGCAAAGTTTTTGACTTTCGTTTTTCCGTGAAACACTATCCACTGAGTCATACGGACACGATTCTTATCTGGATCGAACCAGTGACTGTATGACACAGTGGATAGTATTTTAGGAAAGATTTTTTTTCAAAAAAAGAAAGGAACAAATTCTATGACCAATTGGTGATTTTCTTCAATAACTTTTTTGAATCGATCAAATAAAATTTTTGCCCTGACGGAATCAACTCCTCAACCATTTGCGTAGCTGAGGATGCAACACTTGCCACTTCACCATAGGAGTTGTCTTTTTTCGCTAGGAGGAAATAGAAACTTTTTTCTTTAGCGAGAAATGCCCTATAAATTTATGTCACTTATTTGGTTTTATATAAAACTTATTTTAATAATAAAACCCGTAAAATTTATACAAAATGGCAAGAGGGAAATACAAAAAATTAATCAGTTTAAATCTGCTGATGGTTCATTTTGTACACGTCTATTCACATAAGATGGATACCATCTGGTAGGAAAAGGAGATGATTTAGAAGTTCGATAAGGCCACTAAAAATTTACCTTTTTTAAAAGTTTTTCTTAAAGGGAGCGTAACATTTTTGCGTCATTTAAAAAAATAGTTATGCCCTTTCGGGAACATACTTTGTGAGGGTACTAGAGCTTTTGGCAACAAGCAAGTCGTTGCTAAAAGCTCGTTTAAAAAAAAATGCTAAAAGTTTGTTGCCAAAAGCTCTAGTACCTTTTTGAGCCTATTCCCACTTTGTTCAGCTAGATACTAACCTCATTGTGGCTATATTGTCTAACTGCAACAACTTCTGGTAGTACTTCTTCAATTCTAGGAGTAGAATTTCTTGAAGTACTCAAGTAATATATTAATAATAAAGAACTTTTCATTTTACTTAAATGAAACTAAAATTTGTTTAAAATTACAAGTTAAAAAAGTTTCACTTAGGAACACCGAAAAACATCCTAAGGCGATAAAATTGCGTAATGAAACGTGAATTTTTCACTCGCACAGAGGATCGTCTCATAGGCCTCTAGAAAACAGGTTTTATTTGCTTATTCATCGCGAAAATTCCAATTCTACCTTTGATTAGTCGGCGTATTATATTCGTTTTAGCAAGCAAGCTTTATGAACTGGTTGGAAGTCATCATTAGATGGAAGAAAGGAACGCATGACGATTAGCATACGGATGTTTGTATTTACAAGGATAAAAAAAAGTTGATGGATTACAAATGATGAAATTGGATTAAAGGACCAGTCCGCTCGGAAAGACACTATCAAAAAGTTATATATTGCACAGCTTTTATTGATTCAGGGACGAATTTTCACTGCGTTCATGTTTTCGTTGTAATACAAAGATTTCCAAAATCGCCAACTTCAAACAATTATCTCAAAATCTACAACGATTCAGAACATGCTGTAAAAACAAAAAATGCTCCATTTTTCAGAACTTTCCGAATATATAATTTTTTCATAGTGTTTTTCGAGTGGACTGTTCCTTTAAAAAAAGAAGAAACAAATGGGCTAAAATTCAAAATTAAGTGGAAAGACGAAGGACACGTACTTGAAGGAACTATACGTATTTGAACGGACACAGACGAACTTGAACGAACCTTGAAGAACCTGAGTGGATTTGGACGAACCTGGACGAAAATGAATGTTCGAGTTTCTGAAAACCGAAAATGGAAAAGGCCAAAACTAAAATCGAACGTTTGAAAACCGAAACCGATTGATCAAAAACGATAAAGTCGAAACAGAAATCGATCAAGCTAAACCCAAAAAACCGAAACCGAAAACCCTAAAAAGTCGAAACTGAAAGAACTTCTAGACGTACCTGGACGAACCTGAGAACATGGACTAATCTTTACGGACCCGTATAAATGGATAAACCTGGAAGGACGTGGAATGACGAATATATCGAAGTAAATTTAAAGTTTAGTATTAATAATTTTATTTAAACATAATGATTAAAAGTCTTGAATAAAGATAACTTTTTAATAATATTGTTTATGGAGATTTTGCTCCTTGTTGTTGCTGCTGCTGCCTTTCCTTTAAAGCTTGATCACTAGTAATACTTTCGCCAGCGCCGATGATTGCTTTACCAACAGTATCTTTGGCTGCTACCACTGCACCTCCAATTTTTTCCGGAACCTCACTTATGGCTTCACGGTATTCAGCGGCTTTTTGGCCTACTCGTTCTTCTATATATAATTAAAAAATTTTTATTTTATTTTATGTTTTTTACCAAAATGTTCAACACTTTTTCTAATATCTTCTACTTTTTGTCTGATTCCATGTCCTAAAAATATAAATAGTTAACCAGTTGTTGAGGTGGCCCCAAACGAAATTGGACCTAGAGTTTTTTTGGCTCTAAAGGGCCACTTTGGCATTTGTGGTTCATGGAGGGTTAGAGCCCTGTGGTGTTCAGAAAGTCCGGTGTCGTCGATCATTGTGCGATTCAAATTTTTTTTACATTCATGGCCCTAGCGTTTTTAGACCCTAAAGGGCCACTTTTGCATTTGTGGCCCCAATTTTAACAAATAAGGCCACAAATGCCAAAGTGGCCCTTTAGAGCCAATTTTTTTGGGGCCACCTCAATAACTAGTTAACTACTAATATACAAGAAAATTAAGATGAACAAGAAAATTGCAAATGACATACTTATATTTGTAATAGTATCAGCTGCATTATGAGCACCAGAACTTACAACTCGAGCAGCTTCTTGCTCAACATTGCTATCATCTTGAGCCTAAAAATTTATTTAACAAAAATGACCAAAATTTGCCAGTTTTTCAACAAATTATTTTTATATGCCGTCTTTTACAAAATATGCAGAAATATATAGAAAATATTTTGTCAAAAAATCATCTTGCTCCGAGTTTACCATAAAAAGATAAAAGCATAATCCCGACAACTCCTTCGGAATCCTGAAGGAGTAGTCGGGATTATGCTTATATCTTTTTATAGTAAACTCGGAGCAAGGTGATTTTTTGACAAAAATATTCTCCATATATTTCTGCATATTTTGTAAAAGACTGTATATAAAAATAATGTTTCTATAAAAAGTTATGGCCAAAAGAATTTTATAAAATTGTATCAATATCCCTTAACTTTCTAGATCAGCATCACCCTAATTTTGTCTAGATGTCGATCCCATTTTCTGTGCTTTGTCACCCCAGCGTACATGTACATCGAAAGGAAATCTCTGCCACTCACGATAAAAAAATTGAATAAATTTTTTTCAAAAATGCCCAATTTAAAAAAACTAGTTACTATATGGATCCTGACCCCGTTCCGGTTGGTTTTGGCTATGTCAATCATAGGTCGGCAAGGGGGGCTCCGATGAGATGGTCCCTCATCGCCTCATTAAACTCAGCTAAGATTTTAATAAAGAAGAACCTTTTTTAAGCTTGACGTAGACTTCTGACACCCAATTTTTATGGACCACCTCATATGTTCAGCGGGGTCCATGAGGTGGTCCCCCCTCAATTTTGGGTCCATGAGTGAGTGGGTCAGGAAGAGAGACTCCCCCTCCCCTTGCCGACCTATGATGCCAATGGTCCTTTAAAAAAATATTTATCTTTTTTAAATAACTTACATGGCTTATTATAAAAAACCAAAATAGCATAAATGTAAAAAGTTTGATCATAATTAAAGTTAAGAAAGAATTAAAAATCAATCAAACCAGTCACAGGCACAATAATGACTAGTTTTCTACGTTGTAAGAATTTTCTCCATTCGTCAAAAATTAAACAAAAAATGTATGATGTAGGTTTTTAATCAACTACAAAAATTTATTATAAAAAAATATATTAGGTAGTGAAAAAAGTATAGGCGGTTTTTGAAATATTGGGTTGATTAAAAAGTTTTGCGGCTTTTTACATGATTTTTGGACCGAAAAATTTTTTTCTAAAAAGGACTTATATAGGAGTAACTTTGTGCGGGGAATCGATTGTGTACATTCCTGAAGTATGAAAATACTTTTCTGACCATGATTCAGCGAAAACGGTGTATTTATTGAAGCGAAAATGCAACAAATTCGATTTTTCGTCGGGAAATCAGCTGTATAGAGGGTTTTTCTATGCGAGGAATCGATTACGCGCATTTTCGAGGCATGAAAAAATTTTCCCTAATACTGATTGAAGCGATTTTCATCATAAAACTTTTCATGATGAAAATCACTTAAATCAGTGTCAAAGAAAATTTTTTCATGCTTCGAAAATACGCGCAATCGATTCTCCGCATGAAAAATCCCTATAAAGACGGTTTTTCGGCGAAAATCCGAACTTGGGATCGGTTCTCGGTTGCAGATTTCTCATGGATGAGATATTTTGTTTATTGTAAATTTTATGCTGGAAGTTTTTTTTATCAATTAATAAATTTTTTTAATTGAAAAAATATAAAGAAGAATATTGATTAGTTAAAATGGTGTTATTCGTTTTCTATTAGTTTGTTTTGATGCTAAAAATGTAAACAACTCCGATAAAAAATATGTAAACAACATGGAAACTTGTTTTCATCATTTATATGTGGCAAAAAGCTAAACTAATTTTTGATCTAACATTTTAGTTTATTCGGTTCCTTTTTAATTTTAATAATGGAATTAATTTCTAAAAATCCTCATGCAATCCGTTTATTCCTTTCTGGGGATATTATGCTAGGTCGAGGAGTCGATCAAATTCTAAAACACAGCGTTGATCCTACTTTATCAGAAGACTATGTAAAAGATGCCAGAGAATATGTTAAGCTAGCTATAGCCAAAAATGGTCCATTACCAGAAAATCGCCCAGGTGATTATGTTTGGGGAGATGCCTTAAAAATTTTGAAGAATTTTAATCCGGATATTAAAGTTGCAAATTTGAACACAGCCGTGACAACAAATCATGAGCAATGGTCTATGAAGGGGATACATTATAGAATGCATCCAAAAAACGTTGAAGTTTTACAAGCCGCTAACTTGGACTGTGTTGTATTAGCAAATGCTCATATTTTGGATTACAATTATAAAGGTCTAGAAGAAACTATAGACACCTTAAAGGTATAGATGTTACAGGAAAATCTGTTTTTCAGTAAAAACAGTTTTTCCTAGGAAAATCTGTTTTTTTGTGGTATAAATTTCTGAAAGTTCACCAACACATTGACAATCTTACTATAACCATGTTTTTAAGCGGAATTATACTTAAGCTTAGGATAAGCCTAAGGACTAGGTTTAAATCTTAGGCCTAGGCTTAGGCCTTATTCATAGGCCTTATGCTTTGGCCTTAGGCTTAGTGCTTTGGCCTTAGGCTTAAAAACCTGCTATTTTCCAATTTAAACATAACCATCCTAGGCCTTAGGCTTACTTGTTAGAAGGAAAAACCTCTAGAGGAAAAAATGGCAATTAGAGGAATCATTTTAGAACAAATTTTCGGGTCAAAAATTCATCAAAAAATCACAAAAAGTTTACTTTTTCTCCACAATGAATCACTGCGCTCGAAAGTTGTTATTAACCCAAAGCTCAACTCATTGACGAATCCAACTTTCGATTGACTCTAGTCGTTTAAAATCAAAATCATTCGAAACTCTAAAACTACATATTTTGATTAAATTTTAGAACGCCAACATAACTACAATCGGTGCTGGTCGAATCAACGAAAAAGCCGAAAAACCTGCTATTTTCCAATTTAAACATAACCATCGTATAATGATTTATGCGGTAGGTCATGCTTCAGCAGGAATACGACCTTCTTGGAAAGCTACAGCATCTAGACCCGGTGTTAATTATTTGTCGAGTCTTCACGATAGCCCTGAAATCGAAACTCTAATCGCAAACATTCGATATAAAAAACAAAAAGGGGATATTGTAATTTTGAGTATTCATTGGGGCAGCAACTGGAATTTTGAATTAGAACCTGGCCAACGGAAGTTTGCCCATAGATTAATCGATGAAGGTAAGTTTTTAGACATAATTTTTGTTGGCATAAACAAGTTTTAGGTTTGGTAGACCTCATATATGGTCATGGTTCTCACCATATAAAAGGTGTTGAAATCTACAAAGAAAAACTGATTATCTACGGTGCCGGTAGTTTTATAAATGATGCAGAAGGTATCAATATTGATGAAAAAATGTATGGAGATTTCCGAGACGACGTCAGCTTTATGTATTTTCCTGAATTAGATCCTAACACAGGAAATTTGTTAAATTTGTACTTAGTTCCGATGCGCATGAAGAGCTTTCAAGTTAAACTTGCAACCGAAGAAGAAGATCTATATTATTTGTTTAACACCATGGAAAGAGAATGTAACAAATTTAATCTTGGTCTAGAGATTGAAGATGTTGGGCAATATTTCAAGCTAAAATTTTAAAAAGTGATACATTTATTTAAATAAATTGTTTTCAATTTGTATAAGTGGCGTGAGTTGAGGACGAGCGCTTGAGGATGAAACATTTGAGCATACATGCGCAAGATCTTAGGAGTGGTTGCTCCGATGCGCTATGATTCTGGACCCCGCATTATGACGCGAGCCATGACATTACATCATGGTGCGCGTTATGACGCATGTCATGACACGCGTCATAACGTGCGTCATGACACGCGTCATGACGTTGCATCATGACGTGCACCATAGCATTGCATCATGACGCGCATCATAGCATTGCATCAAAAATTGTTTATAAGGGTTTGATTTTTAGTTTAAAAATTTTGCCATTGATTACGTAATCGTGGGGGAGGGGGCGGGGTAGCCAAATGATTACGATTGATTACGGGGGATCAGGTCAATGATTACGTAATCACAATGTATAAAAGTTTTTGTTTAAATTTATCAATTTTTAATAAAAATTTGATTTAAAGTTTTTTTTGTTGATTTTTTTCCATCAGTCTATTCATTAGTTTGTATGTAATAAATAAATAAATTTATTTTACTAATGCAGACTTTTCTAGCAAACTCTTTTTCGAATTTTTTCAATTTTTTTCGTTTTTCGAAAATCGTCAGCAAAACATTTTAACAGCGTTATAATTAGAGACTTTCATGAGTTTTTGAAAAGTTAGATCTACTCCAAAATAACTTTTTTTAAAGCATGTATGGCAATTGTAATAACATTTTTTGTTTTGGTATTTAGTCATAAAACTTTGAGAAAAATTAGAAAATCAACAAAAACCATGAAATTTGAGTAAACACCTTGATTACTATAATAAAACACGCAAAAACAAATTGCTTCAGTTAGGAGTCGAACCTGAGCCTTATGCATAGGAAGCGAGAGCAAAACCAATAGCCAAGCAGTCTATTTTCGATGAGCCTTTTAAAATAAAATAAGAACAAAGCTATAATAAAGAGAAAAATAAAAATACAAAAATTAAAATCGATGGCGCTATTAATTGAGAAACGCTTGAAATTTATTTTTTTTTTAAAGATGTGCCAAAATACCTAAATTTTCAATCCTCCGTGAGGGGAAAATTTAAAAAGTCGTAGAAAAAAAGTTTTTCCTTTTGAGATTACAACTAACTGCCAAATGACAATGCATAAATAACATTGAAACGAACTTTGTTCGCAAAAATGAGAATCACTTTTTGGGACAAGCAATTTTGCAAATTATTTTTTGTTCATGAAAGTCTCTAGTTATAATGCTGTTAAAATAAGAACAGTCTGCCACTGCCTCCCTTGATTCCTTTGAATCACCCTCCCCATCAAAAATTTGGCAAAAACATTAGACACCCGCACAGTTTCCAATTGACACCCCTTTCATGTATGACTTTTAGTTTAAATTTTTAAAAATCGATAAAAATTCTAAATATGACCTTATTTATGTTCAAAATGGAGTAAATTCAAACAAAATATTTTGATTTGAACTTAATTATGTAAATCCTATTTTTATAAAAACATTTTAATCCTGTTTTGGCCCAAATAAATTGTAGGCAAAAATTTATTTTTTCAATTGCTTAGCGTTAGTTAGTTTGACATATTTATTTAACTAAAAAACTTTTATTCTTATTTCAATAACTTGATAAGTAAAATTTATCATATGTCTTTGTACCCATAAAAAAGTTATGGAGAAAGCAGAAGGGGCACAAATTGATGTTGTGGGATACCCTCCTTGTTCTTTGTGAGCGAAAATCCCCCATTCCCTCAGTGCGTAAACAAGGGGAACAGGGGTAGATGCTTGCCCCTCCTTCCTAGTAGGCACAAAATCCTAGTGGGCCTAGCAAAGCGCCAAATATAGTGTTTCACACAGGGTTTCTAGATTTACTTAAGTTTAAGTAATTTACTTAAATTTTGCCCTAAAATCTAGTAAAAATGTAGGTAATTACTTAAATTTGCCTTCAAGAGACTTAAATTTGGCCCTCAAAAACTTAAGTTGGAAAATCTCATCTAGAAACCCTGGTCTTATCCCCTACCAACCCCTGTTTGGGTCCAACAGGGAGCATATTGAAGGGGAAAAAAGGGGCACAGTTAGCATAGAAAAATTTATAGCCTACAAAAAAACATATTTTTACAGATGAGCACCGGTCTATATATACTTACGGCTGTTGTGGCTTTTATTTATTATTTCTTTTTCAAGAATAACAAGAAACGATATCGTCTTTATAAACATCAAAAAATTCGAGAAGTTTGTGCTGAGAATTGCACTAATGGTTATACAGTGAATCAAAAAGTAAAAAAATAATATTTTAACATGGGGAAGTGGTTGAATGTAGGGTTGATGGGATCCCGAAATCGGGATCCCGAAAAATCGGGATCCCGATTTTTCGGGATTCGACAAATATCGTTTTATGGTGAAATCTGAGAAGAATGTTGTCTATGGATAAAATATTCACCAGATTTTCCTACATATTTTGCAAAAGACCGTATCGAAAAATCATGAATCTATAAAAGTTATGGCCCGGGATCGATCGATCTCAATTCGGGATTCTGGATCGGAATCCCGGATCGGGATCCCGAAATCGGGATTCAAATTTTTTTGTCGATCCCGAGCCTTAACTTTTTATAGATTCATGATTTTTCGATACGGTCTTTTGCAAAATATGTAGGAAAATCTGGTGAATATTTTATCCATAGACAACATTCTTCTCAGATTTCACCATAAAACGATATTTGTCGAATCCCGATTTCGGGATCCCATCAACCCTAGTCCCTAGACCCGGCCCCTTGGGGTAAAGACCCCCTGATCCGTTAGAGGTCACGGCTTGGACCACGGGTTTAAGGAGTCCACATTGTCACTAAATAGTTAATTTTCAGTCTGCTCAATAGATTTTTGCATCCTTTTGTATTCTTTTGAAAATTTTCAACAAAAAATAACGCCAAATTCGTATTTCCCGCATAGAAACCACCCAGTACCAAAAATTATCCAAATTTTTTACTCATTACATGATATAAAACAACTCGACTCTGACGGAGATTAAACCAGCGCCATATGGCACAAAAAAACTAATATACAGTCAACTCTCGATATAACAACCTCATGACTTGAGTTGAATAGAGAAATTTTATAGGGGTCTAAGGATCGGAGAAATTTCGAAATCGCCTTCAATCGGAAATCAATTCTCCACTCGGAAAACCCTACAGGACAAAGTAAAAAGGCGTTTTTAATACAAATCGGGGGAGATAGAACGATTTTTTCTCAACGGTACCCGCCCAAAATCCACCCCTTCTCTGAATCAAAGCCAGGGAAGCGTTTTCAGGCTTTGAAAATGCGCGCAATTGATTTTTCGCGGGCACGGGCCATATGGCTTAAGTTTTCACATGGCTCAAATTTCAATTCGAACTATGACGAAAAATTTTGTTTTTATTTCTGATTCTAAAAAAATTGTACACAAAATTCTGATTAGAAAACTGTCCTCCTTTTTTGTTAGAAACTTCATTTTCATGGATTTAGAGCTGTTCAAAGTTTTGATTTTTTTGACGAAATTTGAGCTATATGAAATTTGAGCCATGTGACCGTTTACCATTTTTCGCATAGAAAAATAGTCTAGAACAAGTTTCTGACCGATTTTATAGCGTTTTTGAGGGTGTTCCCATTTTTGGCTAACTTTTGACAGTCGTGTTCAATTGGGCCATGTCCAATTTTAAAAGAATTCATCAATTTTGGGCATAAAGAAAAATTTCTGGTTTAATAAAATGTTATGTATATAAATTTGCACAATCTTTACACAATTTCTACTTTTTCTAATTAATCAATGCTAAAAAATTCTCATTAAACGATCTTTATAAAAATATATGCCGTTGTGCATATCCACTCTATGTGTCTGACTACACTGTCACTAGCCAAATAGCCAGATGACAATGGAAGAGATGCAGAAGAGATGCGCGAGTTTTTATTATGTATGTCGACTGGCGAGTGATGGTCGCCCAACGCGGTTTCGAGTTGAATCATATAACTTACTCGGACAAATCTATGATATTCTGCTGATCACATAATATTTTTTATTATTTTTTGCTTATTTTTAAAAGATGAATGGTTTATCCCCTGAGAAAAGGGATAAATCTACAAAGCCTCTTTTATCTAAATTTCGTAAAAAGTAAGTGGTTTGAAAATTTTAAAGTTTTATTTGAAACAGTAAGCATTTTAGAAAATCAAAATTTTTCTACTTTTATGATTTGTTTAGTTATAAAATATTTTTTTAAATCGATTCTAAAAGTGAAAGTGGTCGCTAAAATTAGTTACCATAAATTTTTAAATTAATATTTAAATTTTTTTAGAGATGAACGAGTTGTTATAGAAAAGATAAAAGGGAAAAAGCCTCCAAAAGTCTCTATAATTAAACTTGTAAGTTTATGTTTTTTTTATACTTTACAACATTTTTAAAAATTGGGGGTATTTTTAACAAGTTTGAGACCTTGACCGGTTCTTTATGGAAAATTTTTCATAAGAACCGGTCAAGGCGCTCGGAAAATCTCCGCGTGACACTCCGACTTTCCCTAGCGACTTTCTAGCGGAACCTTGAAAACGCTTCCTTGACCCTAATTCAGGGAAGAAATCGGTGTATTGAAGCGAAAATCAAACATTTTCGGTGTATTGAAGCGAAAATCAAACATTTTCGCTTCAATACACCGATTTCTTCCCTGAATCAGGGTCAAGGAAGCGTTTTCAAGGTTCGGGAATGCGCGAAATCGGTTTCTCGCATAAAACTACCCCTAGAAAAGTCATTTTTGCAAAAATTTTAAAAAATTTTCTTTGGAAGTGCTGCTGCAAAGTTTACCCCCCTTTAATTAATTTTTTTATTATAATCGATATTGCCTTCTCAATTATATTTTTACACAATATTTCACAATTTAATATTCTGTCTATAAAGACCTTTTTGACATTAAAAAATTTATTGCGCAAGGTTGAGCAATTTCCCGAGATCAGCATCAAAAATTTGAGAAATAGTGCGCACATTTTGTTTACAAACGATCNATTAAAAAATTTATTGCGCAAGGTTGAGCAATTTCCCGAGATCAGCATCAAAAATTTGAGAAATAGTGCGCACATTTTGTTTACAAACGATCGGGGATCCAAAGAACACAACTTCTGTCAGACACAGAGCACAATTTGCTCAGAATACTGATATTCTGTGTTCCGAATACAGAACACAAAACACTACTGTGTTCGTAACACTTTGTGTTCTGTGTTCTTAACCCATTTTGGACCCCTGAAAACGGTGTTTATTAAAAAAAGTGAGATCAAAATGATTCATTTCAACGAACTAATCACAAATTTTATGACGTTGGATCTTGAGTGCAGAGTGCATATAAATATTTATAAATACTTGAATTATTGAATGACGAATTAACTTACATTAAATAAATCCGCAAAATAAAAAATCTGATAGGTAGAAAAAATATAAAAAGAAATCTGTTCAGATAATATCAGGGGCAGGGCCTTCGGCGCTCATGAAATCTTCGAGCATAGATCCGAAAACTAATTTTTAGGCATTTTAAAATTCGAATATCTATTTGTGGGATATAAAATTTAGTTTCCTATTTTTTAAGCTCTAAAAATTGGGAAAACTAATTTTCATGATTTTAAAATTTGTATGCATATTTTTTGGCAGTCTAAAATTTACTCCAAGCAAAGTTTTATGAGCACATAAAAAAAATTTACATCTTGTTTGAGGGGGTACAAAAAATTTTTTTCTTCTTTCATCGTAAAAAATTTTACACATGTAAATCATAAAATATAAAGGAACATCGTTCGGAGTCGATACTCGAAATGGAAATTGTTTTGAAGCGAGTGCCTGAATCAGGGTCAAGCAGATTTTGTTCAGCTTCGAAAATGCGCGCAATCGATTTCTTGCGTAAAATTACTCCAGGAAACTTTATCCCTGAAAATTTTTCCTATAATTTTCATGGGTATCTCTCAATTTTATGCAGATTTAAAATCCATAAGAAGCGCAGTTTGTTTATTAACCTCCCTGTAACTTATAAAAAAATAACCAAATTTAGTGGCGATATGCTTCCGGCAAAGACCTCATTCTGGTCATATCAGGAATTTTATGTGCAGCCCTCACGGGCCTTGGCTATCCTTTTATGTCTATTATTATTGGTGATATTTCTGGTTCTATCATTAACATAACCATATTTTTGGACACGCCAAGTACGAATAATAATCAAAATTATATAAAATTACGATTTTTCAGACACTATAAACGGGTCATATAATTATGAATCTCGTGCATATAACTTGGAAGAATTTAAAAGTGATATCAATCAAGATTGCTTACATTATGCTTATCTGGGTATTGCTATGCTCATTAGCGCTACTGCTCAAGTATGTTAGTATTCTATTTAATAGAGCAGTTATATTTGACAACATTCATTTAGCTAATGCCAAAAATCGATTANTGCTCATTAGCGCTACTGCTCAAGTATGTTAGTATTCTATTTAATAGAGCAGTTATATTTGACAACATTCATTTAGCTAATGCCAAAAATCGATTAATAATAAACCGGGAGACCGAGCACCTTTGACGCTCAAGGGATCGTCCCAAAAATTTTTTCGCGTTTTTTGGTTCAATTTTTTGATTTAAAAAAAATTGAATTTTTAATTTTTTCCAGATAGGATACCCCCATGATTTTGGTGTCATTTTTCTTCTCTCACCGAGCTCTTTCCAAAAATCTAAGTCGTAACGGGATTGGACTTAAGGTTACAAAATTCGGTAACACAAACAAACAGACATTTCTCGTTTAATATTAAACGATAAACAAAAAGATTTCAGGTCGCATGCTTTATGATCTCAGGTGAAAACATGGTTCATAAAATGCAAAAAGAATTTTTTAAATCCCTATTACGCCAAGACATTGGTTGGTTCGATAAGAACAGTAGTGGAACTTTGAGTAGTAAAATGTTTGAGTAAGTTAAAAATTCCTTTTTTAAACAAGCAATTTTTTTTAGCAACATGGAAAGAATCCGAGAAGGTACTGGTGATAAAGTTGCTTTATTTGTGCAATTTGTTAGTCAATTTTTTGCTGGTTTTGTTATAGCATTTATCTATGACTGGAAGTTAACTTTAATTATGATGTCGCTTTCACCGTTTATGATCGCCTGTGGAGGATTTATGGCCAAGGTAAATAGGGAATATTACAATGTGGCCCCAAAAACCGGATTTTTGAACAAATTTTCGTCAAAAAATTTGTTTAATTTGTCGAAAATAATCATATGGGTTTTTCTATTTGAGTTCAGGGTTCGAGGGCCCCTCCCAGTCCGGGGCCTTTTGGGGCACACGGGGGCTTTTGGGGGCCGGTGGGGGCTGAAGGTTATTTCAATAAGTTTTTACTCTTTGATAAGTTCGGACAGTAAGTCAGACAACATTGGAACATTTTTTTTATAAGTTCGAACAGCAAGTTATGAAGCTTCAAAACAAATACCGCGTTTCTTTGCGCTGCCTAATCTACCACACTCATCAGCAGCACTCCCGAGCGTTTTACTCTAGAGCAAAATAATACAGGGGCAAAATTTTTAACTTTTCGTGAAATTTTTAGCTAATGTCAGCATCAGTCAGAAAAGAAGCAGAAAAATATGCAAAAGCCGGAGCCATTGCCGAAGAAGCATTATCATCAATAAGAACTGTTGTCGCTTTTAATGGACAAGAGCATGAATGTGCTAGATATGACAAAGCTTTAGAGGCTGGAAAAATTGATGGAATCAAAAAATCTGTTTATATTGGTACTGGGTTAGCAATGACCTTCTTTACTATATTTTCATCTTATGCTCTAGCTTTTTGGGTAGGTACTGGATATGTTGCTGATGGATATATTGAGCCGAAAACTGTGTTCACTGTAAGCTAATCTTGAGTATAAAAAATAAAATTTTAGGTATTTTTCTCAATTATGATGGGGTCTATGGCCCTTGGACAAGCTGGTCAACAACTAGCTGTTATTAGCGGTGCACAAGGAGCAGCATCAGCAATTTTTGAAGTGATTGATAGAAAACCTGAAATTGATTCACAAGATCTCAGTGGTGATAAACCAACAAATATTCAAGGAAGAATAAATTTCGAAAATATCAAATTTGCATACCCAGCTAGAGAAGAAATTACTGTTCTCAAGGGAATAAATTTTGAAGCTCTACCAGGACAAACTATAGCACTAGTTGGGGCTAGTGGTTGTGGAAAGAGTACTATGGTGCAGCTTTTATTGAGATATTATGATCCAGTTGAAGGAGAAGTTAGTTCTGTTTAATCTAGATATCTTCTAGCCTTATATCCCGGGCAGAATAGCCTTTTCATATTTTATTTGTTTGCTTAACAGTCGACTCTCAATATAGTGGCACCCCTCAGAAAAATCACCCAAAATTGAGGTTAAATCGGATTTCTTCGAGTGACCACATTTTGGATAGCTAATTGTAATAGCTATCCAGAATGTGGTCGCTCGAAGAAATTTAATTTCGATGGTTAGCGATTTTTTCCTGCTGTCCCTCGTGGGGTGTCACTATATCAAGAGTCGACTGTAGGATTCTCTCATAGATTCAACCATATAGCTCTTTTAGATAAAAATTGATGGCCATAAAATCACCGATCTAAACATCGAATATTTACGAAAATTAATCGGAGTCGTCAGTCAAGAGCCGATTTTATTCAATTTCACTATTGAAGAAAATATCAAATTTGGTAATCCCGATGTCACCCAATCTCAAATGGTAGCTGCTTGTCGGATGGCTAATGCAGACAGCTTTATAGCAAACTTGCCCCAAGTTTGTAAATTTGTCTAATTTCAAAAAAATCAAAATTTAGGGCTATAAAACAATAGTTGGAGAACGTGGTACACAATTATCAGGAGGTCAGAAACAAAGAATTGCAATAGCTAGAGCTCTGGTTCGTGAACCAAAAATTTTGTTGCTAGATGAAGCGACTAGTGCGCTAGATGCTGAAAGTGAAGCTGCTGTGCAAGCTGCACTGGATAAAGTATATCTAACATTTAGGATTTAAATAAAAATTTAGGCGAGACAAGGACGGACAACAATTATAATAGCGCATAGATTATCTACAATAAAAAATGCGGATCGAATTTTGGTTGTAAAAGATGGTGAAATTTTAGAAACAGGGAAACACAACGATTTAATTGCTAAACAAGGACTTTATTATGAACTTGTTAATTCTCAAGTGTTCACAGATATCGATGAAGGAGGTAGTTTAAATTATTTCATAAAAAAATTAAAATAGTGTTTAATAAAAAATACCCTGTAAAATTCTGAATTTTCTGATCTGGGGTCCTAATTGCAAAGCACTAACTTTTATTTCACTCAAAACGCAACAGATTTCCACCAGGTCTTCGCGATCGGTCTCGTGGAGCAAACGTTATCACACTTCTAAATTCTCGTGATGCTGAACTAAACGGTCTAAAATAGGGAAATAAGCGCAGGTGCAAACCCGATAAAAGTACCAAAACCGAAACTTTCTTTAACTTTATTTGTCTGAATTTCACAACCAAAAAATGGACGAAAACACGTTGTTCCAAACTGCACTTTGTTCTTACCGGTTGTTCAAAAAGCAACCTGTTGTTCCGACCGGTTGTTCCGACCTGTTGTTCCGAAAAATCGACCGATTGTTCTCTCGGAACAACCGGTCGAAAAGTCGGAACAACCGGTCGAAAAATCAGAACAACCGGTCGTTGTGTTCCGACCGGTTGTTCCGACTAGTTGTTCTGACTGGTTGTTCCGAATTTTCGACCGGTTGTTCAAATAAAAAATTTCTTATTTGTTGGAACATCAGGTCGGAACAAATGGTCGGAACAACCGGTCGACTAGTTGATCCGACATGTTGTTCCACAAATTCGACCGGTTGTTCCAAATATAAAAAAAGATTCAGAATCCGAATTCCGGATTTTGAATACGAATTCTGAATCCGGATTCAGAATCTGGATTCAGAACCCGGATTATAATTCCGAATCCGAATTTCGGATTCAAAATCCGAATCCAGATTCAGAAACATAATTCTAATCCAGAATCCGAATTCAGAATCTGGATTCGGAATCCGGACTCGGATTCTGAATCCGAATTCCAGATTTAAAATCCAATCCGAATTCAGAATCCAGATTCAGAGTCCGAACCCAGAATCCGGATTCAGAACCAGAAAATTTTAATAAGATAAATTTAATTAGGATAAATTTTAAAGAGGGATGACAATCATGGCCTAATCCAAGAAAAAATTTTTTCTCAAAAGATCATTTTTAGGGGTAAAATCATGCGAGAAATCGATTGCGCGCATCGCCGAAGCGTAAAAAAGCTTCTCTGATTCAGAGAAAATATAGATTTTTTTCGACATTTTTTAACTAGCACTTGATTTGAACAAGCGTACCGTATTTCCTCTAAAATATCCCCCCCCCCAGCGTCTTTTTACAATTTTCCGGGGTTAAGCAAAACGGGGGTTAAGAAAAAGGGGTTAAGCAAACGGGGATTAAGAAAAAGGGGTTAAGCAAACGGGGATTAAGAAAAAGGGGTTAAACAAAACATAAAAATTTCAATGTTGTCTGGNCTTTTTACAATTTTCCGGGGTTAAGCAAAACGGGGGTTAAGAAAAAGGGGTTAAGCAAACGGGGATTAAGAAAAAGGGGTTAAACAAAACATAAAAATTTCAATGTTGTCTGGCTCGCTGTTGAACTTATCAAAATAAAAAATTTTAATGTTGGGGGGTTTATAAACTCCGAAATTTCGAGGTTATAAACCCTCCAAAAAGCAGGGATTATTCCCTTTGATCAGGTTTGGGGGTTAAAAATTCTTAACCCCCGTATTTTCGGGGATTAATCCTTGCATTTATGGGGAATAAGCACCAAGAATTAAATCCATTTTGTGAGTGTACTCCCCCCAAACTTCTCGGAATTCAAGTGAAAAACTTGGGGTAAAATAACTCTATCTCCAGGAGTGTCATTTTTCTTCATTTTTAAAAATTTTATCTCCCAGAAAATTTTTCTCATGAAAAATGTCCACATGTTGCCATTTTTCATCAAAAATGCAATTTTTTAACAAAAAATGCCTATTTTTTACAATTTTAGGCAATTTTTCGTCAATTTTGACATGTAAAAATTTTTTTGGAGGATTGAAAAAAATAATCTCCGGGGGTTATTTTAGAGGAAATACGGTATTTTTACATACAAGCCTCCGTGTGCAGTAACAAAGCAGCGGCTGATTGGTCACGAAGGTCGCTGGTTCAAATCCCGTTTGTATCAAGATTTTTTGCACAAAGTAAAAATCGAAAAAATTTTTTGCTTCCCTGAATCAGGGTCAGGGAAGCTTTTTCACGCTTCGGCGATGCGCGCAATCGATTTCTCGCATGATTTTATCCCTAAAAATGATCTTTTTAGAAAAAATTTTTTTCTTGGATTAGGCCATGATTGTCACCCCCCCCCTTTAAGAGGGATAAACTCTAAGGGATAAATTTTAAGTTTTCGAAATAATGATACGTTGCCATTTTTGAGGTATGCAAAAATGGTCACGCGAGCTATTCGCGCATCCCCAGTCATTGACGACGCGCGAGAAGAAGAAAGTTACTTGCGCGCGAATAAATCTTGTTCTTCTCCCGCGCGAGTAAATTGAGACTATATACGAAGCTGTATTCAATTGTTTCCGTTATCGTTTCAATTTCGGAAATATCTCCGTTACCGTTTTCGGAAATTTGTGCAATCGGTTGTTCTGATTTACTACGCTTAATAATCCTTCCGAAAATTCCCCGTGGAACAATCGGTCAAAACAAAAACGACCAATTGTTCCGATTTTTCGACCGCTTGTTCCATCAAAAATTTCTTGTTTTTCGGAACAACCGGTCGGAACAACTGGTCGGAACAACCAGCCGGGACAAAACGACCGGTTGTTCCGACTAGTTGTTCCAAAAAGTCGACCGGTTGTTCCATTAAAAAAAAGTAACTTTTTTTGGAACAACATGTCGTTTTTGTGGAACAACATGTTGTTTTTGTGGAACAACCGGTCGGAACAACAGGCTGCCTTGTTCCGACCTGTTGTTCCAAAAAAAACGACATGTTGTTCCAAAATCACGTTATAATTTTTTGGAACAACCGGTTGTTTTTTGAACAACCGGCTGATTTCATTGGAACAACCGGTAAGAACAACCGGTCTTTTGGAACAACCGGTCGGAACATCCGGTAAGAACAAAGTGCTGTTTGGAACAACTGTCCGTGGCCCTTATGCAGGGAATGCAGATACAGACTTCAATGGCATGAAAAAATGCTGGTTTTCCGGTGAAAATTCGAATTTTAGTTCATTTTAGCTTCAATATACCCACTCTGACCCTGAATCAGGGTTGGGTAAATTTTTCCATGTCTTGAAAATGCGCGCAATCGATTCCTCGCATAGGAAAACCCCTAGACAGCTGGTTTTCTGGTGAAAATTAGAATTTTAGTTCATTTTCGCTTTAATATACCCACCTCGTCCCTGAATCAGGGAAGCGTTTTTACGCTTCGGGAATACGCGCAATCGATTCCCCGCATAAAATTACGTCTAGGTAAAAATTTTTATCCGTTTCTGGACATTGCAAAAAGAATTCCTAGCGGGATCGAACCTGCGGGCCCAAGTTGCTTAACTTGCCAGATCGGATGGGATCGCTCTTTATAGGGGTCGGGAAACTTTTTAGGATTGTAGCTGGAAACAGACTCTAGTAATAATTTTTAATAAAATCATTTAAGACACCCTATCTGTAACCCACGTGTACACCTTTCCCCCGAATTTCAGGGGAGGGGATCGCCCACAAACCGCAGGCCAAAATGGGCTTCGCGCACAAATTTTGCGAGCGAGACTCATCTCGCCCGCAGCCCGCGGACGAGTCACAAAAATTTCCTATTTTTTCAACAAAAATCGTAATTTTTTAAAGCATTTTTAGCTTAAGTGTTTTTCAACAAAAAAATTTTTCGGCGCGAATAGACATAATAGACACGGGGACCAAAGGGTAAGGCATAAAACGTTGCGTTGCGGATGGCGTTGCGCATGTCGTCTAAAACGTTGCGGATGGATTTTGAAGATATGGGATGGGAGTCATGGCTCACCCAGCGTAGTTTTACGCGCTGATAACGATGCCGCAAGTGAAAATTCGTGAAAAAATTTCTTCACATAGATATGGCAAATCTAAGCGTTATTTTATTGGTATATTGTTTGTTATGCTGCCAAATCATATAGTAGCGTTGTTTTCGACCAGATTTACACTCTCGAGGGGTTTTTGGCCATGGGGGAACACGATCCCGTCGTTATTTTTCGAGTTAGAAATTCAAAAAGTAAAAATATTTCAGATTGATTTTTCTCTTGATTTAGTCTAAAACGTTGCGTTGCGGTGGCGTCTTACACAATGTGTTTCCTTTTTACAAAATCTGTGATTGTCGAATTTCGCTCCAAGTTGAATTTATTTAGTGAGATTAACGCATGGGAAAGTTTTTAAAAGTCATTTCGAGTCAAAATTCGATCCCTAAAAAATTCAAAACCATGTCCGAAGCTCAATACCATCGATTTTACGTGTATTTTTTGAATTTTCTAACCTCTCTAAAACACCCAAGATAATTTTTTTCGGCCAAAATTTCTTTCTGGCAGATGTATTTCAATTTGGAGGACATTTCTAGCTTAATTTCGAAAAAATCCGAGAAACTTCGATTTTGAGCCATTTTTACACGTAGTAGTAGTAGAAATTAGAGGCCGAAAAAAATTTTCTCGGATTTTTTCGAAATTAAGCTAGAAATGTCCTCCAAATTGATTTATTTTGCAAAAAATTTATAATATTTGGGGGAGAGGCAAGGGCAAAAAGTTTTGAGCGCAGATGGGAATCGAACTTGAGGAGCATTATAAGAGCCGAGCTCCTAAACATTTTAAGATCCCGGTCCCTAGCCTTTGGGCCTGGTGTCCATGAAGCTGAGTCCCTCCTGAAAATTTTTTTGCTCCCTGATTGCATTAAAAGTGCTTTTTCTTGTCGAGATAATTTGGGGGAAAATTCTTACATAATGTGGAACAAAAAAAACTCGAATGTCAACAAATTTATGTGAATCATGTTAGAAAATGTTAAAATGATAACACTTAAAGTATTAAGAAGAGCTTTGGGTGCCGCATTGTAAAATTAAATTTTTTTGTTAAAAATTTAAGTGTGTTGTCTCAAAAAGAAAATGCCATCTTTGGGTGTTGGCCACATTTTGGCCTATTGAACTTTTCTCGTAGGCAGCAAAAAATTTTCTTATACATAGATAACAACTTTTTTGATGACTTTAACCAATAATTATATTTTTCTCTCGAATAAAGTATAAAGATCAAACTTTTAAAATGACGTGTTATCAATGGAATGATTAGAATGGAATGCTTAAAAAAATATGAAAATTTTTATTTAAAAGGGTTGTGTTAACTCTCAAGTCAAGTGATAATCTCGTTTTAGATGACCAGTCTAGTGGGAAAAAAGTTGCCAGTTTTTTTTGTTGATATTCAGAAAGTTCATGAAAAATGGAGAATTTTCTGTTTTTACGGCATGTTCTGAATCGTTGTAGTTTTCGAGATAATTGCGTTTGAAATTTTGAATTTGTTACAAGCTCTNTATGAAAAGTTTTATTTAAAAGGGTTGTGTTAACTCTCAAGTCAAGTGATAATCTCGTTTTAGATGACCAGTCTAGTGGGAAAAAAGTTGCCAGTTTTTTTTGTTAATATTCAGAAAGTTCATAAAAAATGGAGAATTTTCTGTTTTTACGGCATGTTCTGAATCGTTGTAGTTTTCGAGATAATTGCGTTTGAAATTTTGAATTTGTTACAAGCTCTTCGTTGTAATACACAAACTTTTTTGAATTTTTTGCGGAAATTTGATTTTTGCATTAATTTTTAAAATTTTCATAAAATGAACATTGTAGCAGTTTTTTATAGCTAAATGAGACGAACAAAATGACAGGAAAATTATCCAATTTGAAAATTGTTTTGGGTTATTGAAACGAAAACATGAATCAGAATTTTCGTTTCAATAACCCAATACAGTTTTCAAATTGGATCATTTTGGTTTCATTTTGTTTGTCTCAGTTAGTTATAAAAAATTGTTACAATGTTCATTTTATGAAAATTTTAAAAATCAATGCAAGAATCAATTTTTCCGCAAAAAATTCATCGATTTTGCAACAAAATTCAAAAAAGTTTGTGTATTACAACGAAAACATGTACACAAATTCAAAATTTCAACCACCCATCTAATTTTTTTGACTATATTGCACCTAGTTTTTTTTAATTCATTTTTTTTCAAAAATTCAAATTTTTTTCACTAATTCAAATTTTTGAAAAAATTTCAGTTTTTGAATTTTTTCCGCAAAAGCAATTTTTTTCCCACTGGACTGGTCCTTTAAGAAAAAATGAAACTGCTTTGGTTATTGATTCTTCTTGGGCTAACATCGGCTGCTCCCACTAAACAAATTATTCAAAATACTATTGGAGTTATTGAGTTCGGTATTTATGTAGTAAATGTCTCCATTGGTACTCCGAATCAACAGTTTCTTGTCCAGCTCAACTCCCAAAATAACGGCTTGTTTATTCAAGATAAAAGTTGTAGTTACTGCAATCATACTTTCGATAGCTCCAAATCTTCTACATATAGATTTCTTAGCCAAAATACATCCGGCAGTGAAAATGCTATCATTGGACAAGATATAGTTAATGTAAGCTTTGTTATTAAAGCTAAATGAGACGAACAAAATGACAGGAAAATTATCCAATTTGAAAATTGTTTTGGGTTATTGAAACGAAAACATGAATCAGAATTTTCGTTTCTTTAACCCAAAACAATTTTTAAAGTGGATCATTTTGGTGTCATTTTGTTCGTCTCATTTAGCTATAAAAAATTGCTACAATATTCATTTTATGAAAATTTTAAAAATCGATGTAACAATCGATTTTTCCGCAAAAAATTCAAAAAAGTTTGTGTATTACAACGAAAACATGAACAATTTCAAACGCAATTATCTCGAAAACTACAATGATTCAGAACATGCCGTAAAAACAAAAAATGCTCCATTTTTCATGAATTTTACGAATTTCTACAAAAATTGGCAACTTTTTTCCCACTGGACTGGTCCTTTAAGCTCGCTGAGATATGATCAGGGAAAAGTTGTGGATAAAATTTTATCCGATGATACGGATTTATCCGATCTTATTAATACCACCGCCGGGAGTCTGTGTAAAATTGATAAAAGTAGGAATTTACTTTTAGCTTGGTCTATCCCCAAAATTATTGCCGATACCCAATACAATAATCGAACAAGATGCAACGTCTTATTTCGCAGATGGTATTCTTGGCTTGGGCTTACAAAGTGATAATGGTTATGGATATATTGGAAATAACTTGCCAATTTTGGTAAGCAATTTTATGGTGTTTTTGGAGATTTTTGGTATAGAANAAAAAATTTTTCGAGGCCGAAATCGAACCCGGCCTTTTGGCGTTTCATTGATAACGCCGAGCGCCTTGGACCACTAGGCCATGAAAATTTCTTCCCCGTACAAATTTGGCAAAACAAAACCTCGTGATAGTGAGCTCCATTTTTCATGGACTTTCCGAATATCAACAAAATATGGGCAACTTTTTTCCCACTCAACTGGTTCTTTAAGGGTCTTAACATTATAAAAGTTAATTTAGGTGAATGCATACAACCAAGGAGTCGTTGACCGGCCTATTTACACAATATACCTCAAGAAAAACATCCAAAACGGAGATGCCGGTGTGATCACATATGGAGGGGAGGATTCAACCAACTGTGGAAGTGTTATTGCCTATCAACCGCTGGCCCAATTCGACTTATATATTATTGCATTTTCCGGCATTTCATATGGATCCTATGCTAACAGCAACACTTATACAACACTTGTCGAGTCAACTTCTTTCAGTATCGCCGGTCCACCATCGGTGATCGTCAACATGGCAAAAGTTGCAGGCGCTATACCTACCGATCCGTAAGATTATAACGTGTAAAAAATATTTTAAAAAATTTAGAAAATATTATTCGTATCAAGTTGATTGCGATAAAAAACTTCCTTCATTTACTTTTACGATTGGAAACAAACAATATACCATTGATTCAGTAAGTCTATTGAGCAACTTTTCGTACAATTGTGGTTCGTACAAACTTTTCGTACAATTGTTCTGTACAATTATTTTTTGTACGAAATTTTCGTACATGTACTTTTCGTACAATTATTTTTCGTTAGTACAACGGGTACAACGAAAAGTTCGTACGAAAAATAATTGTACGAAAAGTATCGTACGAAAAGTGTGCTGTACGAAAAGTTCTGTACGAAACATAATGTGCAAAAGTGTTGTGTTCTAAAGTTTCGCGCATACCTTGTGTTATACCTCATGATTGGTATGCATCCTGCATCAAAGAAAGAATTGCATCTATGTACCAATATATTCCCTGAAGACGTTCCTATTTCCGTCATAGGATTTAGTTACATAAAGGATGGTTGATGAACGATTTTTACGTAATTTAAAGTTTGCCTCATTTTACATCATACGAACGAAACATACGAACATGGCAGTATAACTTTTCGTACAATTGTTCTGTACAATTATTTTTCATACGAACTTTTCGTACAATTATTTTTCGTACGAAATTTTCTTACATGTACTTTTTGTTAGTACAACGAGTTTCGTTAGTACAACGAAAAGTTTGTACGAAAAATAATTGTACGAAAAGTATGTGCGAAAAGTGTGCTGTACGAAAAGTTCTGTACGAAACGTGATGTACAAAAGGTGAGTGTACGAAAAGTGTTTGTACAAAAAATAACTGTACGAAAAGTCCATGCGAACCACAATTGTACGAAAAGTTATACTGCCTAGCCGTTGGCTGCGCTTCGGTATGTGGCTTTTGTAGGGAGCCTTGGTCTAGCTCATCGCTGACAGCCGGTTGTATAGCACGGAAAGTGACGTTCATTCGGAATGCGATTTGATCCAAGTGTTGCTTTCCGATACTGTATATCGAAATTTCTAGAATCAACAAATTGGTGCAAAAAATGCTACATCTAACATGTGTGAGTGGAACTTTTATGGCTTAGGCGAAAACGATTTCTGGATTTTCGGAGGTAGTGTAGTTGAATTTTTTAACACACGATATTTTTAGGTCCGTTCGCTAGATCATACTGCCATATTTATGATCCGGGAAACAAACGACTTGGATTCGCTTTACCTAAAGGTCAATAAAAGCTAGCTACGGACTTATGATGACTCTCTTTTGTTGAATTAATTTTCAAATAATAAATTTTTCTGCATTAAAGGAACAGTCCAGTGAGGAAAAAGTTGCCATTTTGTGTTGATATTCGAAAAGTTCATGAAAAATGGAGCATGTTTTGTTTTTACGACAACCTCTGAATCGTTGTAGTTTTCGAGATAATTGCGTTTGAATTTTTGAATTTGTGTACATGTTTTCGTTGTAATACACAAACTTTTTTGAATTTTTAAATCGATTTTTTAAATTTTCATAACATGAACATTATAGATATTTTTTATAGCTAAATGAGACGAACGAAATGACACCAAAATTGTCCAATTTAAACATTGTTTTGGGTTATTGAAACGAAAACATGAATCAGAATTTTCGTTTCAATAACCCTGAGCAATGTTCAAATTGGATAATTTTTATGTCATTTTGTTTGTCTTATTTAAAGGATTTTTGTTCGAAGAAATTAAATTTTTGTGACAATCGAGTTTTACTCAAAAATCAAAGCAGTGCTTAAAGGGGGGGGGTCCAACTTAGGGCCGGGTAGAAAATTTTTTTAACAAGTGACTCTTTAAGGGTAATTTTATGCGAGAAATCGATTCCGCGCATTCCCGAAGCATGAAAACGCTTCCTTGACCCTGATTCAGGGAATAGGTTGAAGCGAAAATCAAACATTTTCGGATTTTTATGAGAAAACCATCGATTCTTAGGTTTTTCTAGGCGGAGAATCGATTGCGCAAATTCCCGAACCTTGAAAACGCTTCCTTGACCCTGATTCAGGTAAGAAATCGGTGTATTGAAGCGAAAATCAATTTAAATAAATTGATTTCATAAACAAATTAAATTTCTAACATTTTGTTAAGGTGAAGAAAATCGACTTTGAAAACTTCAAAGTAATTTTTGACAATGTTATGATCAACGGATTTCGAAAATTTTTATCAACACTTATTCGGCCATTGTTCAGCTACAAGTTAAAAAAGATCGCATAGAAATTCGTTAGAGGGGGTGCGAGAACGACTAAAAACATTGATGTTGCATACCAAAATGAACGCTCTGTAGNTTTTAACTAATGCCACCTTTTTTGCCAACAAATTTTTGTCATTTTTAAAGAAAATCCTTTAAAACCCACGTTTATGGATAAGCATTGCTACCTTTTTAAAAAAAACATTATGCATCTCTATAATTACGTATAGTCTAATGTAGAGCACTAGCGTAGGCTCGTAATATTTGAATACTGCTAATAACTCGTGGAAACGTCCTTTGCTAAAGAGAAATCGCGGAAGAGAAGATTGAAAAATGCTAATTACCTCAAAGAGATATTCAGTCTGTAACTTGAAAACATGCGTGACGCAACTGGCAAAGGAAATATTTATTTCGACGATTTATTCGCAAATGGTATTCCATCCATAAGCTTGATATTTTGGTGTCTAAACGGAACTATAGGCTGCATAAATTTACTATTGACACCAATATTTTTCTATAATGGATGCTTGAAGCAAAGCTATCATAGAAATCTTAGGTAGATTAGAGAATTTTTGAAACTTTATCAAGTTCATTCATTTAGATTAGCCATTTCAAATCTTTATTTGGCATTCTTTTTAACTGCCCTAGGCAATACCGCATATTCTATGCTAATTATTACACACACTAGCGACAAACTTTATGATCAATATTTCACCGCATTTCGCTTCCTACTCTCACAAGGAGCGGTTATGTGGAAAACCGTTTTCTTGGCAATCATTTTCGAAAGAGCTGCTGCCACTGTGCTTTATAGAAGCTATGAAAATCGAGGACCTCTTGTGATAGGCATTATTCTTTTTCATTTCGGAGTAAATCGTTTGAAGCTACTTTGGCTCTTATACCCCATTGAACGTGGTTTAAAATCGAAAAATTTTATTTTTATAAATTTTCTCAAAAATGACTCTATTAGGGGTAATTTTATGCGGGAAATACGTTGGCGATGTTATTTTTGCGTAAAAACGCTTCCATTTTTTTAGAAAATCGAATTTTCGAATATACAACGAATAATATTTTTTTCAAATACCCTTTTATATAAAAATACAACAAAACAACATTTTAAAACATTTTTAAGCATATATATAACAATTAATAGCAATATTTCACGGCTGACATGGGTAGAAGGTTGTCAGTTGTAACCAGAAATTATAGAACACTTGGTTGGTACGGCCGAATCGTTCGCGCCAATTGAACTCCCAAATTTGATTCTATAGTTGTCGGTCATGAATCCTATATAATCTCTTCATTCGCGCTTTAAAACGCCTCCACTTGCTTTCAACCGTTTGGATGTGTGTGCTTGTGACGGGATCAACAAAGAAAAATTGATGATGGAAGACCACTGCGGAAGATTTTGGATTCGCTCATAGGCACGCCACATATCCGATACCAAAATCGTTCCAGGTCGAATATGTCTTTGAATCAAGGGGATTAATGTTGCAGCATTTCGACGAGGAACTGCTTGTAGGATTCATTTCTTTCGAGCTTCGATAAGCTGCCAAGTTTTTTTGGGCTTATGGATCTCCTTTCCAGCTCGAATATCATGAATGTCTGACTTTATGGGCTTATGAAAAATTTTCTAAGAACACTCACAAGATTGGGCGATTGAAGCGGAAGAAACTATTCAGTTTAAAGTGATAGCCTACAAATATGTAATTTGTCCTTTAATTACAAAAATATCTTCTACGTTATTATTTGTTCTACTAGTACCTATAATTTGTTAAACAATTTTTAATGACATTTATTTTTTTATCTGCTAGGGTACGTTCAAATACTTGTTAGCTCGCTTACGATGAAAACCTAACCAGAGAAATCAATCAATAAACTCAATTAGTTCTTTTTGACATAATACAAGCAAGCATTTTACCTACAAAAAGTAATATTCAAATTGAAGTACAAAAGTTCAGTCGGCCAAGTGACCGGGTCGGCCAAATGACTAAGTCGGCCAAGTGACCGGAAATCATCTCATCACATGCCTTGACAAATGCTCACTTCAACGATCCAACTGTCGTATGGGGTTTCGCATACGCATTCTCTGCCAGAATAATCCACACCGCGTAATCGAGAGGGTTCAAATCCGGAGAACTGGGTGGTCATCCATCTCTCATGATTTTCAAGGGGGTCAGTTTATTTCTAGTCACCCTGTAATATGCAAAGATTCGATTTTCTAAAAAACGGAAGCGTTTTTACGCAAAAATAACATCGCCAACGTGTTTCCCGCATAAAACTACCCCTAATAGGGTCATTTTTAGAAAATTTCGAAAAATAAGATTTTTCGATTTTAGACCATGTTCAATGGGGGTATAAGAGCCGAAGTAGCTCCAATCAGTTTTTTAATCCATTATAATCTTAAATATTTTAGTTATTGGGAGCTTTATTACCAGTATTTTATTTTTTCGGTATTTTTTATTTTTATTCTTTTATAGTTTAAAAATTCGAAATTATAGTTCGAGTAAACTACTTGGTTTCAATCGGAATTAGTCTGGTTATCTCAATCGCTTCATTAACGGTTAGTTTGTAATATTTTTTGTATAATGAGTCGCGCTTACATGGGCAGCACCCCAGGTGGAATTTTCAAAAAATCCACAACCTCATTTGGTCTACCTCCCGATGGGGTCGAAAAGTTGACGACCAAAAAAAAGATTGACAAATTTAAAAAATATTCTTTTTCCCAAAAATAAATATGCTGCTCCAAGCAGCCTACTTTTCGACTATTCCCTCAGTTTGCCGGCCTTCCGATCTACATTCTACGTTAGAAAATCTGAAAACTTTTTTTCTAATGCCAGCCCCCTTCACAATTGGTGTGAGCTTTAAAAAATCGTGTCTTAAGAGACGATATTTCGAAAGTTCGAACGTAGTGTTAAACGGTTCGAGTGCCATTCGAGTTGAATTTATTTAGTAAGATTAACGCATGGGAAAGTTTTTAAAAGCCATTTCAAGTCAATCCGAGGGACCGCATCAGAGAAAACCTTGTCCGAAGCTCAATACCATCGATTTTACGTTGATTTTTTGAATTTTCTAACTTGCTTAAAATCCTAGATAATTTTTTTAGCCCAAAATTTCTATCTGGCCGATGTATTCCAATATGGAGAACATTTCTAGCCTAGTTTCGAAAAAATCCAAGAAACTTCGATTTTTTAAGCCTTTTTACATGGTGGCCGTAGTGGGAGAGGTCGAAAAAAATTTTTCTCCCTAAAAAAGCTTTGATACGATCTTTTGTTCTCCATATTGGAATACATCGGCCAGATAGAAATTTTGGGCTAAAAAAATTATCTAGAGTATTTTAAACAAGTTAGAAAATTTAAAAAATCAACGTAAAATCGATGGTATTGAGCTTCGGACAAGGTTTTCTCTGATGCGGTTCCTCGGATTGACTTGAAATGGCTTTTAAAAACTTTCCCATGCGTTAATCTTACTAAATAAATTCAACTCGAATAGCACTCGAACCGTTTAACACTACGGCCATTAGGTTCGAAATTTCGAGATATCGTATCTTAAATTGCTATCTTTTACTGACGCTATCTTTTATTTTATACACATTTTCTAGTCCGTTTCAATGTTATATTGGATCAACAAAAAGATGCGGTTAAGAATATTCGATTCAACAATATATTTATCTCATCGATATCAAGTAATTATTAGTTCCTAGGCCAACGCGCCTACGGAGCTATTTTTTCAAAAAAAATAAAGTATGTTCCTAGACCGACACGCCTGCTGCGCTCTCCGCTACCGAGTTGCACTTACGGCGCTCTCTGCTACCGGCTGCACTCGGAGCGCCTACGGCGCTCTCCGATACCGAGCTGCAATAGGGAGATCCTGCGGCACTCTCCGGTACCGAGCTGCACTTTTTATGCAACAATTGGATCGTTTGAAAAAAGTATGTATTACTTTTTGGGGTCCCCCTCCGCATAGGGCATCCCCTGATGTCAAAAATCGCAAATTCCTTCAGATTCGTGTTCCCCATACCCGAAAACCCCTGCGTACAAAGAATCAGACGATTTGGAGCACTTTTTGAAAAATCGATTTGTGGAAGTACTGAACCCCGGTGAGGGAGTTCAGTACATCCCTTAGATCAGTTTTTCCAGAGTCCGAACCTACTTTTTAGACTATTCTAAATGGTTTAACCAAGGTTCCGTAAAAAAATAGGGCAGGAAAAAAGTTAGTTCTCACAGACAGACACACGTACATTTTCCCTTTAAAGAGTATAATATTAAAAAAATTTCAAGATGTTGAAAAATTCATCGAACCTAATTTAAAGACTAAAATTTATATATAAAATAGTTTGTATTTGAAAAATACAAACTATAGTTTGACTTTCAAAATAAGAATTACTTTTAGATAACCGAGAATATACGATTTTTAAGAATCATGTCGCCAATAGTTATATTTTGTGCTATATATGATACATTAACAATGATCGGTTATACTATACAAATGTTTATTGATTTTAAAACTCAACTTTATTATCCAGCATTACCATTTGTAAGCCTTTAAATTAAAGTTGTTACTATTTATAACTTTAGATGACAAACATGTTTGTGCTCATCTTTTATCTCCTTTACTCAAAAAGGGATTTAAGAACGAGAAGAAAAATATTCAATATTTTATATATGAAATCGGATACAGTTGAATCAGATCAAAGTCAGATTAAAAATGTTATTGGCGAACCTTTAGTTGTAAGGGATAATTATCAAGTTCATTTCACACAGTTAGAAAAATATTGGTCTTAGCCTAGAACTGTTTTTATACAGTTTTCATAAATCTTTTTTGCCTTAATGGGAAAATTTTGAATTAATAATAATAACTCGATTAAATTTTTATTTAAACATTTCATGTTACACAGGGATACCATAATCAATACACTCAAAACTTGCATAAAAGTTAACGTAAAGCTATGAGTCGTAGAACACTAGAATGGATAGGACTTTGGTTTTATATGCTCGTTTTCAAATCCGAACTCGAAGGTTAGATACATGCATAATTTAAAAAAAGTATAAAACAATGGAAATTAAAATTTTAAGTAATCACAAAGGTCGCGTTTTTAAATTAAGGATAGAGTTTAAGTTATCAATGATAAGACGGCGCATGGTCGAGTGGCGAAAACACTCGGCTCTTATTATGTGCTAGAGTTTACTGAACAGAGTCGGTTCGGCTGTACCTCATCAGTTCGGGAAACGTTTCGGCTATTGATCGGTTCGATTCCGGTTTAGCAAAACTGATTCAAATACGCGACCTTTATGATTACTTAAAATTTTAATTTCTAGTGTTTTATAATTTGGTTTGAATTTCATTCGTTTCATAGATTTGGATACAAACATAAAAGCGGTGGTTTTTTGCCTTTCGGGGTTTTTCCTGTACTATACAAATTTGTTTAAAGCTCTTTTTGCTGTGGGGATTGACAAATAAATGGCAATAGCATATTTTTATTTGTGACAACATCCCATTTTCCAGTATTATTCATGGTCAAATATGTCTCAGCATGTGTAGGAGGATCTAGAATAATTATTTTTATAACACATTTCAATCAACTAAATACTTGTTGCAAAATTATCGTAATCAAAAGCAGTTAAATCGTTCCAGTATTCATAATCATATATAACCCCAAAATCAGAATTCGCTAACGCACCTAACCAAATATTCGAGAGTCCATATTGTTGAAGTATTCCTTAAAAATTGAAAATATATTTTCCTATCATACAAGACCCCCAGTTGTGTATTTTTTACGCGTAGCTGATTTAAATTTTATTCATTTAGGGGTACTAAAAAATCAGGTTCCAAAAAGGATCTGTCGTTATATACGGTTTTAAAAAATCCAATTTGATTTTTGTCATTTATGGGGGATTCCTGTTCCTTAGGTACGGGATATGAATTGGGTTCGGCCCTCTAGTTCCATGTCTAAAGCAAGCCCGGGCGTTCAAGTTGTGGTAAAACAAGGCTGTAGACGAAGGGATAGAAAATGGGGGGCATTTTCCACCCCCACTAGATCTCCAATGTTATATTAATTAAAACCTTTATTCAAACTTAAGTAAAAATAGGATAAAATCGGTGTTAAAAACCATCTCCCCTCCAGCTAAATACTGGGGTTTATATATGCCTTTTCTGGTCGGCATAAGTCGTTTACCCGGATTATGCCTCCAGAAATAGGGCTAAAAACAATGTAAAAAATACTCAAGATCCTATAGGAATCCTGAGTAGCGCAATGTGCCACCTTCATAAGAAACTTAGCGGAGGTTCCTTTTTGCATGTTTTTATGCAAAGAAAGAACCTCCGAAAAATCGCATGTGAATGAAATGCACATTTCCTATGGGAGAGAAATGACCTAGAAACTAGTTTTTTAGCTTCTCGGTCATTTGTGAAAGGATGTTTGTTGCTTGTGGAGATGTGGGTTTAGGAATTTATTTTTAGTTTTTAGTGCAAAAAGAAGGGGAAGGGGAGACCTATCACACCATTTTTAGCTGTAATCCAAAGGTCTAGGACAAAAATAGCGTTTAGAAAAACTTCAGAAATGCGGAGAGAGTAAATTTAAAAAATACTAACAAAAATTTTTTGGAAATACCCCATCTCTGTGTTATGTGTTCTCACTAAGTTCCTAGGGTAAACTTTTTGGGAGCCCTATAATAATGTACCTGTGAAAAATGCGTTGACAAATGAATTATGAATAGCAACAAGATGTCCTTTCGTCTGGACAAGTGTTCCATTTCCGTTACAAAAATTTTCGGCCTCGTTGAAACCTAATGTATTGTTAACATATAGACAATATGTAGAATTTCCGTAATTTAAATCAACACCGTTACAAGCCCATGAAAGAAGGTTATCTTCTTTTTTAAATGGAAGACAAAATAAAGTTGGTAAAAGTAAAAGTCCGAAAATTATCAAGAACATTTTAGTTTCAAACAATTTTCTGATAATATTTTGTCCAATTTTTACAATTTTATAGATAGCAGCACATCCTTATTTCTTATCAATAAATTTTTTAGTCGATGCACTCTTGAAAACGATGATTTTGGATGTATTAACATCATGTAAATCATTGAAAGCATATTCAGTGATGTTTCGAGTTCCGGTTATGGATAATAAATTTGTGTAAACCGGGACATTTAATTTTGGGAAAATTGTTTTTTATTGCCACGCTCCGCGAGTTTTTTTTTATAAATTCTTACTAAAAAGCAAAAATCAGAATTATGGCCATCTCACGGCTCCCGGGATATACCCCTCGTAGGGGTACTTTACGATGGTCAAAATCAAAAAATTCCTTAGGATTCGAGTTCCTCATGTCGAAAAACTCCCTAATATAAACAATTAGCCATTTTGATGAACTTGATCTCACTTTTGGAAAAATCGTTTTTTCATTTCATTTGGGTCAATATTAGGGGGGTTTTCGACATGGGGAACTCGAATCCAAAGGAATTTTTTGATTTTGACCAGGAGGTACCTACGAGGGGTATATCCCGGGAGCCATAAGAAGGTCATAATTCAGTCAATTTGTTTACCAACACTTCTTTTTGTCGAAAAAATAAGAGTTTCACCATTTTGGGCTATGGCAAAAAATTTCTGTTCATTTTTAAGTGAAACGGATCAAATTTTTTAGGTTTTTAAAAATTTTTGTATTAAAATTTTCTAGCAGTCAAAAAAGAGGATAAAAAAAATTTAAATTTTGCATCCCATTCTTTGAAACTTGAAAATTTTTTCATGCGAAAATTTTTGTTCCATTGAATCCCCTGCATGGACCCCCCCCCCACACCACC
>OZJO01013771.1:0-12785 GCA_900406225.1 Acrobeloides nanus | reverse complement strand
CCCCTCGTGTAGCTAGCATCGAGCCAAAAATTAAGATTCATATAGCCTCGGAGTTCCAAGTCTCAAAGCTATATAGCCGAGCCAAAAAATTAGATGGCGACCTTTTTTTTGGTCGACAACATATAGCCCCGAGGTAGCTGTCCCCCCTCCTTGTTCATGTATGCTTTCAATACAGTTTTGCATGCTGATTACGAATATTAAAAAGTTTTTGAAAAAAAGTCCCGGCTGAGAGGTCTTTTTTCATAATTTCACATCTTGTAGTAAAATTTTTAAATCAGGGTTTTCGTGTCAATACACCCTGATTTGAAAAATTTACTACAACATGGAATTTTGTGTGTACTTCGTTAAGAGGTTTTTGAAAAAATAACTTTACCAACACGTGTTTCTCACATATGCAAAATTTTTTAACGAATTTGGACACAAGAAAGCGGATATGGGGGTTGAACCTACGATATCAACGTTGGCCCAACGTTGCTTAACTTGCCAGATCGGACAGATGCTAACTTCGAACTTTGAATTTTGAGTCCAGCTTTTTTATAGTTGGGGCTGAAACGGACTATAGTTAAGACTCAGCTAGATAGGAAATCAAATAATTTTTGCTTCCGCATAAAGTTTCATCTCTTATTCAAACATCACATTCTCTCTAAACTACGTCCATCGAAAATCTTTGATTTATTTATCAGCCAAAAAGAGCCTGAGAAATTCGAAAAGTCCATAAATTTATTCCCAGATTAAAATTTTCTAAACAACCGTCCTCCTCAACTGCCTTGGGCTAAATCTTAAACTTTTATTTTGAGGGATTATTTTCTGAATTCTGAAGAATTGGGAGTCAAAAAAACACTTCAAAAACGACAAGAATGAATGAACAAAAATATTAGAAAGTGGAGAATATTTACAAGAAACGACTCTCTTGGGATCAACTTATCAACTGGATGAATCTGGCAATTATTTCCTGAATTATCAGGAAAAAATGCGAATAAAACCTCGCATGATTAGTATGAGAAAGGAAGAGAGCGTTAATCTATAAATTGCTACAATGTTTATTTTATGAAAATAATATTAAATGGGAAACGTCTGTCTGTGTCACCGAATTTTGTAACCTTAGATTTTTGGAAAGAGCTCGGTGAGAGAAGAAAAACGACACCAAAATCATGAGGATACTCCCTCTGGAAAAAAAATTAAAAACTCAATTTTTCATTTTTATCTTTTCAATTTAGGTATTTGGTCAGAAATGAAAATCCGTTGCCTTCATGGCGCAGTTGGTAAAACGTTAGTTTTGTAGTCGAAAAGGCGCAGTTTCGATCCCGTCTCCGCCTAAATATTTTTTCAATGTTCTTTTTTTTGAAAAAAAAATCGATTTATTTGAAAAAAAACGAAAAATTGGATAGAAATTGAAAAAAATTCGAAAGAAATCTAAAAAATTGAAAAAATTCGAAAAATTGAATCGAAAAACGCAAAAAAAATTTTGGGACGATCCCTTGAGCGCCGAAGGCACACGGTCTCCCGGTTCTGAAAATTTAAAAAATCGATTTTTCCTTCAAAAAATTCAAAACGTTGGTGTATTACAATGAAAACATGTACACAAATTCAAAATTTCAAACGGGATCAACTTATCAACTGGATGCAGGCTTGCGATAATGTCTTTATTTTTTCCTTTAAGAAAATAAAGACACGCATCGAGATCTCGAATTCTCTTAATACTTGGACCTATTTTGATATAAGCAACCTCCCATGCGATTTCAATGAAGAGCCCATTTTTGTCATTAGTTTTTAAATCGGACTTTAAAAATATTTTAAAAAATGCATTTTTTTGAAAAAAAATTATAAAGGAAAACCTTTAAATAAAGACATTATCGCAAGCCTGACTGGATGAATCTGGCAATTATTTCCTGAATTATCAGGAAAAAATGCGAATAAACCCTCGCGTGATTAGTATAAGAAAAGGAAAAAAGCATTAATTTTTCAATTTATGAGATACTATCAAAAGCAGGTGGCAAGTTTTCGTGGCTCTAGGATTTTTCGAAACGGACGTTTCGAGACGAAAAATAATTCTAAAAACTAGATCTTTTGATAGTAAAGCGAAATCGGTTTTTTAACTGAAATTTGTTCAGCTAAAAAACTGATTCCGCAAAGTTTGCTCGGTAGGAAAAAAATCATAAAAAGTGACACTTTTTTGAATCACCCTGTACATTTTTGTGTAAACTCTTTGCGATACCTAACAGGAAGTTCTTAAAAATAGAAAACAATGGACATGAAGCCCACGTAGTTTCTTTGTCACAAAAGCTATCCGAACAAAAACAAGTCTCTTCTATGGTTTTAAGCTAGAGACCGGAAAATCGGGGAATATCCCCGGTCTGGGAGTTTTTCGTACATCCCCTAAAGGAAAGTGATGTTCTACAAAGTTGCACCTCTTGTCAAAAATTGAAAAATTCGGTTTTTTGTCACGGAGGCTTTCGCATTTTTGCAACTTTCCGCTTCGATACACGGGTCTTTCCTGAATCAGGGAAGCATTTTTCGCTTCTAAAATGTCAAATTTGAATCAAAGGTCGGCAAGGGGGGGGGAAGCCTCCCCCTGGCCCACTACGCACAAGCCCAAAATTGAAAGGGATCACGCATGGACCCCGCCGATCATATGAGGTGATGCATAAAAATTGGGTGTCAGAAAACTACCTCAAGCTAAAAAAAGGTCGTTTTTTTGGTGGAGGACCACCTCATCGGGGGTCCCCTCCCTCCTCCACCTTGCCGACCTATGATTCGAATTCCCCGAATGTTTTTACCCCTGAAATTTTGGGTTGAAATGACCCTTGTCGATGTATAGTGGGGTGAAAAGATCGATTTCAAGACGGAGGAAAAACGTGATTTTTCCAAAAAAGCACGTTTTTCTTGAAATCGATCTTTTCTCATCGTTATACATCGACGGTCATTTCAACCAAAAATCATAGTTTTCAAGAGGTGTAACTTTGTATAACATCACTTTCCTTGAAAAAATTGTTTAGGGAGTCTACAAAAAAATCCCTAACCGGGGATATTCCCCGGTTTTCCGGTCTCTAGTTTTAACTACAGGGTATATCGAAAAAACCAGGAATTTTGACCATTTTTTCATGTTGTTTCGATCCGAAATTTTTTTTCAAAAATCCTAAAAATGACCCATATAGGGGTCGATTCTCCGCATAACATTACCCCTATATGAATCATTTTTAGGATTTTTGAAGAAAAAATTTCGGGTCGAAAATCTTGACAAAATCGCCCAAATTCCATTTTTTTATACACCCTGTATTATAAACAGAAGAATGGTAATCTCTGGTTAGAATCAGTTGAGGGCCACCAACATTGTTGAAATGCGTCATTGAGTGAAAGGAAGACGTAATTAACGCCTTAACGGACTTCCCGATTTTGCCGGAAACTCTGGGGCAAAAAAAGTGTGAAAACTTCTCAACTCAACGACTTTACTCGTCATTAAAGACCGCCAATTGGCCAGCCTTGTCCCCCCAAAATTGAAGGCATTGGTCGCGTGCCGATGAGCAGAGACAATTGTAAACTGATTGGCGAAGAAGCCAAAAAAGAGAAGAAGTTGAAGATTTGTTTTAAACAAAACTTCCATTGGCCCCAAGAATGGATATAGGTCTCCAAACATAGAAAATAAAAATAGATTTGAAAGAGATAAATCAGAAAACTAGTCGACTGGTTATTTATGATGGAAGAGCTCTCCCCCTAAACAACAAAGTTTCAAACAACTCTCGAACCCTTGAGAGTTGGGCAAAGTTTTGGATAAAGTGACTTATGGCCCGGTCAGAGACACACGTCGTCTCCTTCAACGGATGGGTGGATGACTAATTAGCTAAGCGCGAAGATATGTCATGATTTGTGTGAAAAAGATAAATGTTTTGATGGGCAAGAAATCATGACAAATCGAGGCGCAGTTGATGGTGATGGCAATCTATTCAAAACTTGCACAAAAAAGCAAGTTTGGACTTTGGACTAGAGATCGGTCAAAATCAAAATTTGGGAGCTACTACACAATAGGGGGTGGGGGGGTATCCAAGTGAAAATTTTTTCTGGAAATAACCCCTCTAGGGGTAAAAACATGCGAGAAATACGAATTTAACATTTTCGAAGCGAAAAAAACGTTTCCCTGATTCAGGGAAGGCCCGTGTATTGAAGTGAAAAGTCACTTCTGCATAACTTTCAAAAGAAATAACTCAAAGTAGTCAGCGCCATTTTACGCGATCAGCCAAAAATCAGGATTAGTTAATACTAATCCTGATTTTTCCGCCATACGACCACGCAGGGATGCATAAAAAACTTGAACATTCATTTAAAAATTTTTGTTCAAAACTGGACTGGTCCTTTAAATCCCACCGGTCTCTCCCTGAAGGCAAAGTGAAAACTGGCGACGAGCTTTCTACTAACTGTTAACCCCACAAGTCGAAAATTTCGAAACAAGTCAATATACCTAGCAACGATGACTCGATCATTAAAAGATCATTTACTTAAAACATAAGCGGTTGAAGAGAAATTCTTTCATACGGCTATAAATCATCACAAGATCTGAGAGGCGATCAGCTCACTAGAGCTTCACAGTGATTAATTGACTAATCTGAGTCATTCCCCCTATTTTTGGCATAGACTCGAATGAAACGAAGAGGATGGAAAGATACACATGAAACAGCACTAGGACCCTCGTTACGACGCGAATTCACGACCGTTCGTTACGGCCTCTCGTTACAGAAATCGCTTGTTACAACCTGTCAGGGGCGTGCCAGGATTTCAAAAATGGGGGAGGGGGACATCATAAACAACTTTTTTTCAACTTTTGTGTATGAAAAATTGAATTTTTAACGTTTCTGTAACGAGAGGTCGTGATGAGTGTGCTCGGTAACGAGCGCCCGTAACCGTAACGAGGGTCCTAGTGCCCATGAAACGATACGAATGAAACGACATAATAGAGCGAAACCAAATTCAGGGTTTTCGTTTCAATATTCAGGCAAATTCAAACCCGTTTCCGGACGATACGAATGAAACGATCAATTGAAAAATTCGAAAATTTGAAAAAAATTGGGAAAAAATATTCTCATAGGAAAAAATTTTTATTGGTTTTTTCCATTATGTCGTTTCATCCTCTTTATTTCATTCTATCGTCCGGAAACGGGTTTGAATTTGCCTGAATATTGACACGAAAACCCTGAATTTGGTTTCGTTTCATTCGGGCCTATGCCCTATTTTTCACAATCAACCCAAACATAAATACCATGAGGCGTTGAAGCTTCTCCAGTGTGAAATTAGCTTGTGGTTGAAGTGCAATTAGAAGCCAGCCGATGAGGGCACAAATGGCTCGAGCCAAACTTAACGAACGCCATGCAATCAAAACACGGGAATTGTTTTCGGTGAGGATTCCCATATCCGAATTGGCTAGATATTCATCATAAGCCGTCGTGAGAACACTGCACACGGTGCCCGTCGCCCATACGATGACGCCAAAGCTGCCGCGCTGTAAACTAATGAATTTTTGTATGGTTTCACGTATGCTGGTGCCGGTTTCTAATCTGAAATAATGTGATATTTGATGAAAGTTTCATCTGAAAATGCTGAATAGTCAATGTTTTTGCCGAGAATGGACACTGAAAATACTTATTCATTTTTTTGTGCCAAATTTCGTCAGGCTGCGTTCAAGCATGTCAAAAAAGTTGTGGGCTACAAGGGGTGTCATGCCCCCCCCCCCGGAGAAATGCCTCCCTGGAACAAAATGTTTTTGAACGTTCGGACGTCGATAAGTGCGGCCCATTAAGTGAACTAGCCCCAAAAATCCTGTACGTTTCTGTGGATAAGGGTATTTTTATTACTTTTCGAAGACATCCCTGCGTGGTCGTATGGTGGGAAACAATTATGCGAATTTTAAACACCATTCAATTTGAATGAAAAAAACACCATTCAAAAAACCCCAGAAACGTCCATTTTTTACATAAAAACTAAAAATTATGATTTTCGCTTCAATACACAGATCCTGAGTCAAGGTCAAGGAAGCATTTTTATGCATCGGGAATGCGCGCATTCGATTCGCCGCATAGAAAAACCCTATAGGGGTCATTTTTAGAAAAAATAAAAACTTTTTTCCGGATTTTGAACCCTGTCATTTTGGGGTTGCTACTCCGAACTAGATCCAAAAATCCTCTTTGTCATATTTTAACAAAATTTTATACTTTATTTTTTCTTACCGATCTAGAGCTGTAATGGCACTTATTGTGTAACAAACATAAAAAGCTGCCTGAACCGGAATTGCCATCCATTGATAGCCACGCACGAGCACATCCTTTTAAAAAAATTTGTTGGTGTTGTTTAATGTATTAGTGAATTTTTTAGTGTTTTTTGTGTTTTGCAAAATCAGTGTAATTTCATTTAAATGTCCCAGAAGTGTTCACGAGAATCCCCTGGCCAAAAACGTATGTGGGAAGGTTTTCATTTCACAAATTTCATCTAGAAAATGGAACTTGCTAATGAATCTAAAGAAGGGAAAGTATGAAAGTGTATCAGATGCTAGCCTTTTTCCAACTAACCTTTTTCGGGCTATTGGAAGTGAGAAAAAAAACTATTTTTTGAAAACTGATACTGAAGAATTGAAGAAAAGTTTTTTGGAAAGGGTTTTTGATAATACATTTTTCAGTTGGCTAAAAAACTTTTTTGAATTTCATCAAGTACAAACAATTAAATACATTAAAGGACCAGTCCAGTCGAAAAAAAACTATGAAAAAGTTATATATTCGGAAAGTTCATGAAAAATGGAGCATTTTTTATTTTTATGGCATGTTCTGAATCGTTGTAGTTTTCGAGATAATTGCATTCGAAGTTGGCGATTTTTGAAAAATCTATGTATTACAACGAAAACATGAACGCAGTAAAAATTCGTCCCTGAATAAATAAAAATTGTGTATTGAAGCGAGAATTTTAAAAAAATTTTTGTTTTTCATCGACTTACGAAAACTGCCAAAAAAAATTTTGAAATTTTCGTGTCAATACACAACTTTTTTTTCAAGGACGAATTGATGGGACAACAAGGACGGGACGATGAAGGGATTACAAGCACAATTGTTGTCCCGTTATTGTTTACCCCGTTTTTGTATTGTTTGAACGATCGTTCCATCCCGTTTTTTATCTATACCGAGTTTTCACTGCATTCATGGTTTCGTTGTAATACACAGATTTTTCAAAAATCGCCAACTTCAAACGCGATTTTCTCGGCAACGATAACGATTCAAAGGTTACCGTAAAAACAAAAAACGCTCCATTTTTCATGAACTTTCCGAAAACATAACTTTTTCATAGTGTTTTTTCCGAGTGGACTGGTCCTTTAATGTAAAAACATTTACCGGTTCAGCAAAAACGAAGGCAAAAACAGCATGTCCAACCGAGAGGCCAGAAAGGAAGCCTATAATAAAGAAATTCTAATAAATCTTTCCAGTTTCCACTTGTATTGGGAGTAGGAACAATTAAAAAATCTATTAAAATATTTGTTTTTCCAGCAATTAAGATGCACAAACAAAAGAGAATATTTGACAACATTCTATCCATATGGTTATTAGTCTTTGTGCCTACATCATGGGGGAGTACTGGCCCCTGGTTTTAACGAAAATAACATGTTTTCCATTTTTTAAAGGACCAGTCCAGTGGGAAAAAAGTTCCCATGTTTTGTTGGTATTCAGAAAGTTCATGAAAAATGGAGCATTTTTTGTTTTTACGACATGCTCTGAATCTTTGTAGTTTTCGAGATAATTGCGTTTGAAATTTTTCATATTTTCGTTGTAATACACAGATTTTCTCAAAAATAGCTAACTTCAAACGCAATTTTCTCAAAAACTACAACGATTCAGAACATGCCGTAGAAATAAAAAATGCTCCATTTTTCATGAACTTTCCGAATATATAATTTTTTGGCGAATTTTCATTGTTTTCATGTTTTCGTTGTAATACACAAAATTTCAAAAATCGCCAAAAACTATATATTCAGAAAGTTCATGAAAAATGGAGCATTTTTTGTTTTTACGGTAAATTCTGAATCGTTGTAGTTTTCGAGAAAATTGATTTGAAATTTGCATTTGCGTTCATGTTTTCGTTGTAATACACAGATTTTTTCAAAAATCGCCAACTTCAAACGCAATTTTCTCGAAAACTACAACGATTCAGAAGATGCCGTAAAAACAAAAAATACTCTACTTTTGGTGAATTTTCTGAATATAGAGAGTGTTCAATAATTTACTTTTGAAAATTTGCCAACAATCGAGTTTAATTCCATTTCCGTCGCCCAAAGGCTCATTCAATTGCCCCCGTCAGGTGGTTTTTTTCGAAAAAAATTTATACCTTGTAAAACCATCGAAAAATTATGGAACATAGTTTGTACGACAATCGCAAATTTGACCCCAACCAAATATTGTTCATTCAAATGCGGCTTTGTGGGCTTATCAAGATTTTCTTGGCTCTTTTCAAAAGCCTGCCGATTTGTTCGTCGAAAACTGCCTTAAAAAATTTTCTTTTTAAAGAAAATATGGAAATTATTTACGGTGCATTTGAATATAAACATCATCTGTTGGCTTGCTAGGCTCAGACTTGTGTTCTACAAGTTTTGTCTCGGGCACGGCTGGTCTTGTTTCCGCTTCAGGCTCGATTTGACCTTCTGGGTGTGGGTCAGGTGGAGGTGGTTGTTCAATGGTTTCTTCGGGACTTGTGGATTCTTGGAGAATTGGTTGAGGTTCATTTGAGGCATTTTCAACTTGTTGGTGCTGCTGTTGTTCAAAATCATCATTGTGGTCGGAATGCTCTTCGTCGACTTCATACATCTTGTTCTGTTAGTTATCAAAGAAAAGTTTATTTTCAAAATACGCTTTCTTAATAAAAGGAATAATAAAGAAACAACAACTATACTACTCTTGTTTAGCCTTGGCACTTTGTTGATCAACGTGTTTCTATGGAAACATGAAATTAGTCCAAACAACATTTATGCAAATTTAGCTCACATGAAACACTCACTATGTCCTACGGTCTTTGCTCAAAAAGCTCAGTTGAGCCCGAAAGTTCATCAAAAATGAATAATGATGGCAGATCTAGAGAGAAGAAATTTTTTCTACCAGCCTCACAAGGTGAATATCCGTATTTTTTCGTTTTAGGGGGGATCTTTTATGGTCGGATAGAAAATTTTTTATTAAAAAGACCTTTCTAGGGGTATTTTATTCTAAAAATCAATTGCGCGCATTCCTGAAGCTTGAAAATGTTTCCCTGCCCCTGATTCAGGGAAATAAGAGTATGTATTGAAGCGAAAATGACAAATTCTCGATTTTTCTTCTGAAAAACATCGTTTTAGGAGTAATTTTATGTAAAAAATCAAAAAAACGTATAAAAACGGTCAAAGCAATGATTTTCACCATACATGGGCAAGGGGGGGGGGGGTACTGTACCTCCCCCTAATTCGTCGTATCGGGGGAAAAATTAATGGACCAATTTGTATTTTGGGGCCCAGTCCCCCCCCCCCTACTTGCCCATGTATGATTTTCACGTTTAGAAAACACGTGCAATCGATTTCTCGCATAGCAAAACCCATAGGTAGTTGGATATCCGGCCAAAAGCCGAGTTTTTTTCGTTTTCTCTTCAACATGCTACCCTGAATCAGGGTCAAGAAAGCGTTTTCACATTTCGGAAGTGTGCGCAATCGATTCCCCACATAAAATCGCCCCGATAGGGGTCATTTTTAGAAAAAAATTTCGGCTCCAAAATTCATGAAAAAATCACGAAAATTTCTCTTTTTTCGGGGACATCCTGTAATTAGACACCCCTTAAAAATTTGTTGTCTATTATTTTCCTTTTAAGATTTTTTATGAAGCCACTTATCCATTTTCCATTTTCGATCAAATCCTTCTTAACAAAATAGAGAAAGAAGATGCGAAAAAAGTGTTGGCGACTAACAAATTTTCACGCCTTCATATAGTCCGTTCCCACGCCAAACTTATAATTTTTGATACACCATAGTGCAGTGAATAGAGAAGCTCCGATCTGGCAAGTTATGCAACGTTGAGACCGCCAGGTTCGATCCCGCTAGGGTGAAGTCAAAAAATAGATATATGTAAAAAATTTTAAAGAAAACTTAAGTTTTGGGCTGGGATTCAAATCTGCCCCATGGTTTCCGAAAGCTATAGAAAAAGTCCCACGAACAAAAAGCTTCATGGCCGAGTGGCTAGGACTATTGAGTTATGATAAAACATCCGGGGATCGAACCATTCCGTTAGAAACTGAAAATCTAGAGTCCTAGCCATTCGGCCATGATGGTTTGTTCCCGTGGAACTCTCGGAAACCGTGGCCTCATTATGAGCTATAGTGGTAAAGTGGTAATGCTGTTCACTTGTCATTTACACTGCCGGGTTCGGATCCCAGTTGGTTCCCATTCGTTTTGCACCACGTGAAAATTGTTTTTTTTTATAAAATTTTATTAAAAATACAAAAAATCACAATCTCATAACACGTAAAGACATACTACTAAATTTTAAGATTATACAAGTATACAGATTTTCTTAGCACGGCGTACAAAAAACCGAAAAAGTGTGAAGACAAGGAAATGTCGCTCAATCGATTCAGCTCGTCGAGCGTTTCAAAACGAGTACCATATCATGGAGTTTTGGGAGTTTCCTATGACCGAGTGGCTAACGCGCTCGGCCTTCATTCAAAGGGCGCAGGTTCAATCCCGTGCCAAAAAGTCATTTGTTTATTTTAAAAGTCATGAAAATTTTTGCATATCCATATTTTTATGTGGGGAACACGATGGTGCTATTATTTTTCCGTGAAAACTTTTGGAAAAATCGAAAAATCTCAAAAAAAATTTTTTTCGATTTTTTCAAGTTTTCATGTAAAAGCCCCATTGTGCTCCCCGCATAAAAATATAAATATGCAAAAATTTTTATGACTTTTGGCAACTGATTTTTGAGCGCGGGATCGAACCCGCATCCTTTGAGTGAAGGCCGAGCGCTGTAGCCACTCGGCCATGGGAAAAACTCAAAACCTCATGATATGATACTCGTTTTGAAGCGCTCGGCAAGCTGAGTCGATTGGCAACATTAAAAAAAAATTTTGACCCTTGCCTTTACGATTGTGTACACCGTGTTAGACACTAGATTGTTTTCAGCATAAACGGGATTAAAAAGCACTCGAGTAGAAGAAAAAAGAAAGCGCACAAATATTTCCTTAAAGATTATAAAACTTGTTAGAAAAGATCAAAAAATTTTGGGGAAGGGGATAGGAGAAGCTAATCTTGATAGACTTTTGCAGCTGTTTCAACTTCATCGGCGACACTTTCATCATCGTCATCGTCCTCGTCTGGTTCCTCTTCGGAATCCATTGCTGGCGGCTGCAAATGTGTTTTAAATGGAATAATTCTAACGAACAAACACTTCCCTGATTCAGGGAATGCCTATGTATTGAAGCGAAAAGTCGCAAAAATCGCATTTTTGCGACTTTTCGCTTCAATACACAGGTCTTCCCTGAATCAGGGAAGCGTTTTTTCGCTTCAAAAATGTCAAATTCAAATTCCCCGCATGTTTTTACCCCTAGAGGGGTCATTTCCAGAATAAATTTTTGAATAAATTTTCACGTGGCCTCCCCCCTATTGTGTAGTAGCTCCCAAACAACTTTTACCGGCTGTTCTTTTGGCGGAGATTCAACTCGTTTTGGGGATGGAATCGATGGTATAGAGCACCGATGTGGGCCTCCTTTTAGAGCCGCTACGGCATGTGCTGCTAAGATGGAGGCGTTCGAAAATAACGAAGACATGGTCACATTTTCCATTTCTCGCTCTAACTGTGAATTGGCAAAGTTCCCAGGCGTTTCGAACAAACAACATTGTACTGCATTCGACCATGTAGCTGAAAAATAATTTTTGAACAACTTTGCAGTGCGAAGGATCATTATAGGCCTGCACAACTGATACTAATGCTAGCACTAACGCTAATAGCTGCGGCTAAGGGTCTAAAAAGAGTTGATATCTCGACGAATTTAGATCGGCAGCAGCTCATCGTTTGCTCATTGAAAAGATGAGAAAAAATGCTACGTAAAACTGTATTCGATGAGCCTTCAGGCTCTGAGGCTAATCGAACAACCCTGAGGCTCACCCTTCAGGCTGATTTTAGAGACGAAACAATTTTGAGTCGAATTTTTTATTGTTTCGCCTCTGCGGCTCAACGAACACAGTTTTACGTAGCATTTTTTCTCATCCTTTCAATGAGTTATCGATGAGCTGCTGCCGATCTAAATTCGTCGAGATATCGACTCTTTTTAGATCCTTGGCTGCAGCTATTAGTGTTAGCTGACGCTATTAACGTTAGCTTCATCTAACGTTAATAGCATCAGCTATTAACGTTATCTTAGTGTTAGCGCTATCATTAGCAATAGTTGTGCGTACGGCCCTATAAATGAACATTCAGACACACATACCATACAGAACTAGTGATTCGTATAAGAAAGGATGCGGGTCTCTATGTACAATCAAAGAATTGGCTGTGCACGGTCCAAGTGAAATAAATTGAGCCAAAAACGGTTTGCTTTCTAGTTCGTTGCGTTGCAGGAACCGGAAAATACTATCACCGAATGAGCGGGTCCTGGGAACCCTGAGGACACGTTGTACTTCTTGATCTCGTTGATAATATCCTAAAATATGGCTCACTGAACACATTTTATGTGTGTACCATGCTTACCTTCAGAGATAATAATAGAATGAAACACGCCGTTGTGATACCCGATAACTAAAGGCGACCTTGAGA
>OZJO01013769.1:0-21516 GCA_900406225.1 Acrobeloides nanus | reverse complement strand
ATGTTTTGGGTTATTGAAACGAAAACTCTGATTCAGAATTTTCGTTTCAATAACCCAAAGCATTTTTCAAATTCAATCATTTTGGCGTCATTTTATTCGCCTCGTCGAGTTATAAGAAATGCTATAGTTATTTTTTCTTAAATGTTCAAAAATTTTGAATTTTATAATGTTTTATTAAATCGTTTCAATAAACAATCTGATTGATGCCTGAGTGCCGGCTCTTCGCTTCAATGTTCAAACTCATTTGAATTCAAAAATTACAATTTTTCTTCAATCATAACTTGTTACCGTTAGATTTTCAGGTGGTGCCATAAAACAAAAAATGCTCCAAGTTTTGTGCTCTATCACATGACATCATTTCCCCAAAAGTAGACTGGTCTTTTTAAGTTTATGCTTAAGCATAGGTTTAGTATTAAGTTCATTTTTAGGCTTAAGCATATGCTTAGCTTAAACTAAGACTTAGGCCTTGAGATCTGCATTAGATTCCTATGCAGAACCTCATATAGCCTGTAGGGTCACTTTCTAATTATCTAAAATCCAATATAATAGTCTACAAATCGACTAAATTCAAAAAAACAAATATTCCCCAATTTTCAAAACAAAAATTTAGAAGAAGAAAAAGATCGATCACAGAAGCTATTGAAAAACTCTCCCGAAAAATGTTAGAAGCCGATGATCCAGATCACCCAGAATCGAATCTGAGCCCACAATTTATTCGAGTAGATGCCAAAGATTTAAACGTTCAAAGACCGCAGAGAGATAAATCAGGAGAACGTTACAGACTGGTGCCAAATGTCGAAGAGGATGAACTACTAAGACCAATTTATATATCTGCTCTTCTAACTCAAGAAGACGTCGGTAGAGCGGTCGGCAAGAAAGTTTCTGAAGCTATTCGAGAACAAGTCAAACAGTTCAGTGGGGATTTTGCCAAATGCGATCATTGCAAGTAAACATTTTTAAGATTTATACCCATCTTAAAAATGAAAATTTTAGCGACCCAGTTTATATGGACAATGCCATGCACATAATCTCCAGAGAACTTGGTGGCAGTGGAATCACCTTAAAAAACTTCACTTCTGGAAATACAGGGTGGCCCAATAAAAAGTGGCTTTTTGTGATTTTTTGGGTCTCGGTTCATAAAAATTTTCTTCATAACAGAACTTTGTTCACAAAAATTGATGTTCTACAAAGTTGTTCCTGGGATCACAACGGACAACTTTGTAGAACATTACTTTTTGTGAAAAAATTTCGGTTATGAAGAAAATCCTTATGAACCGAACCCCAAAAAATCGCAAAAAGCCACTTTTTATTGGGCCACCCTGTACATATGTAAACACATCTCACTTTTTCATTCCATAAAAACTCCACCTTTTTTCTTTAGCAAAACGTCGTCGTCATGTATGCAATCGAATACGCTATGGCCGAACATTTAAAACGTGAGGATGGCAATAAAGTCGCGTTTCGTCACAAATACCACTATGACGATCTCAAACAAAATAAGAATCGCTTTACGAACATGGACATCGAAATCGACTTTATCAAAGCTGATGGAAGTCGGATTAAATTCCGTTCATATGAACAATTGGGTACTCAAAACGATACTTATGAATGTCCCGAAGGACTTCGCCAATATCAGGCGAGAATTTATTCCACTCCGATGAGAAACCATCTTCGGCGATGTAGAGGAAGATCGACTTCTCCTGGTGCTTCGACATCTAATACGAGTGAAACTAGATCGAGTCGATCAACTAGCGCTAGGAAAAGTTCGACAGCAACTAGCAGGAAATTACCGGCTAATCGGAAATCAAAGGATCAATCAGAAAAGGCTAAGAAAAAGGAATAGTGTTAAAAAAATTTTTAATATTCATAAAAAGTTCTATTTTGTGTCTAATAAAAAATTTTTAATTTAAAAAAATCAAAGAATAAATTATTATTTTGATATCCATGGTCCTTTGTAATCCAAATTTTATCGATGACTTTTCCGCCGTCTTCGACAGAAATTTGCTCCATATGTAAATGGGTGCTGTTATAAACATGGAGTAAAGTGTACCCAAATTTCATGAATCTAAAATTTTCATCCATGGAATTTTTTCTCACAATATTGTTTTTTAGCACAAAATATTTTTTTGAGCTAATCTTTTATCTAAACCTAAGAAAAGCCTCAACCTAAGCCAGTCAACATAAAAAAGCAAGAAAAAATTTAAAAAATTATTTTGTAACAAAAAATACTTTGTGCGAAAAAAATATTGTGCGAAAAATTATTTTTTGTGAAAAAAATATTTGCGAATTTTCATATCATAAACATATTGTATTCAAAAAATTCGGATCACGGTCTATGGGATTACTAGTCAAAATCCCAATTACGAAATCCCAAATTTCAAAATTCAGAATCAGAATCCGGATTCAGAATCCGAATCCGGATGCAGAATCCGAATTCTGATTCTGAATCCGAATTCAGAATCTGGACTTTGAATCCGAATTTTGGACTTTGGATCCGAATTCAGAATCCGGATTCAAAGTCCGAATTCAGAATCAGAATCCGGATTCAAAATCCGAATCCAGATACAGAATCCGGATTCAGAATTTTGAAATTTGGGATTTTGTAATTTGGGATTTCATAATTTGGGATTTTGTAATTGGAATTTCGTAATTGGGATTTTGAAATTTGGGATTTTGACTAGTTTCCGTCTATGGTTAGAGGCAGGGTTTCCAATTGTCATATTTTTATTTAAAAAAACGCCATAAAGAACAATGCAAATATGATTTTTTTTTATATTAAAAATGTAGGCTATCGATTAGTATAGAGCCGATTTAGTATAGTATAGAGCCTCAGGCCAATCTAGTTAAGTCACACAGTCAAATCAATCTTTTCCCTTGGTTCATACACAAAGAGATCTCTTCTTTCAGTCTTGTTGTGGTCATATGAATCATATCATATATAAACATTATTATCTTAACTATGAAGTTGAATATTTCGAAATTCTAGATTTATTTCAAAATATTCAACTTCATTTTGAAATTCTAGATCAATTATAAATAAATTACTAGAAAATATTTAGACAAAAATTATGTTATTTATAAAGGCATGGAAATTTATTACTTCATTATTAGTGTACAATCCATTTAACAATAACGATGATTATATGAGGTAAGGAGGTATTATACTCTTATATACCATCAAGGGGGTTTGTTAAAGTGTTTTATCGATGTTTCATGAAAAGTGATGTAATAAAAAGTTTTTCCTTATAGTATGGAGGGTGCTTTGCACAAAAATTTTTTGATCCGATCGTTACTTTTTGAGAAAGTCGATTTTTCGTCATTCTTGAGTCATTTTTCAGAAATGACGTTTATTGAGGTGTTCAAATGAAGTTTTAGGCGATGCGGTTTTTTTACGTGAAATTAGAAATTTTGCATTTCGAGGCACGTTCTCGAAAAAAATTTTTTTGAAAAATGACCCCTCTAGGGGGTAAAATTTAACGAGAAATTGATTGCGAGAATCGCCAAAGCATGAAAATGCCATCTTCAACATGAATCGTAATTTAAAATCAAGGATAATCTTATTGCGCGCTTTTTATAGTCGAAATATTTTTTGGCTACCACGGAACTTTTAATTGAATCAGGCAACGTGTACATAGAAACGAAAAGAAACATGGATCCTTATAGGCCTAAGCCTAGGCCTAAAACTAGACCTAAGTCTAATTCTAAGCCTAAGCCAAGCCTAGGCCTAAGCCTAGGCTTTAAGCCTAGAACAATAGCCGGAGATTTAGAATCAAGATCGATGATCCTAAATCGGCTAGCCGATTTAGGATCGGCTGAAATTCAATATCGTCTACAACATATACAAAATATTTTAGTCAGCTTTCTCACATTGATTTATTGGAGAAATGGGAATCATACAAAACCAAATTTGGTAAGTTTATTTTGATGATATTATACTTGAGGCAGATGAAAAGAGATTGAAGAAATAAAAACTCTTGAAAAAATTAAGAGGCGATGTTTCGAAAGTTCGAACTTTTTGGAGATCCCGTGGCACTAGGCGAACTGATGATGGAATATGAAATTTAGGACCAAAATAAACACATTGGTGCATTTGAAGTGGAGTGCAAACTTAACAAATGCCCATTTTGGCCTTTATGAATGGTGGGCATTTCAGGGAAAAATTGAAAATTTTGGTCAAAAATTATAATGGAGGACCATTATCAAAATTTTTCCAAATTTGGATCGACTAATTAAAATGTTGACAAATTTTGATTTTGTCCAACCTCTAGTTACAATCACACCCCCCCCCCCTCCGAGCTCTCGGTCTCCAGGTTCTAATTTTGAATAACTTTACGTTGTTTAGGAAAAGCTTATAATTCGACTTATGAGGAAACAATGAGTAAAAGCATATTTTTTGAATCATGGAACAATGTTGCAAATCATAGATCTAAGAACTTAACCTATGATTTAGAAATTAATATGTTTGCCGACATGGTAACTTTAGCCCTTTATATAAATTGTAAGATGGCGTTATAGGGTTTTGGGGGTGTGAGGAGCGATCGGCTAAGCCAAATTTGATGAAGATGGAAAATTTGGTGCCAAAAGTGGGCACTTAGACTTTAAAAGTGGAATTATCAACAAAAAAATTCCTGATAAAAACATTTTTGTGTGTTTTTTTGGGTCAAAAATCATGAGCTCCTGGGGAAATGGGGTCTAACTTTTTCGAATTAACGCGAAAACTTATTTTCTCGCGTATACGGGGAGTTTTATAAACGATAAATCGATTGGCGGTGGTTTCAGGGGCAAAAAATATTTTCCTGACCCACCTACCCCAGGATTTTTCAAAAAAATCCTCTGCAAATGAAAATTTTTGAAATTTTTTCAGATTTTAGCGGTTTCGATTGTAATATGGTTTTTTAAAGAAAAGAGGAATACGAATCCGAGCGATTTGAGTCGATTCGGATCGATTGTGAATGAGTTTTGGTTGAAATACACCCTCAGGAAGGCAGGGGGTACAAAATCGACCATGTACCCCCAACTTCAAAGTGCCGTAGAAAATTCAAAATAATCGATTGTGCCCCAAATATTCCTCTACCGGTTGCTTTTTAAATTAGGTCAAAAGACTTTAAGGGTCCCGAGAAAAACCGTTTTGAGTGAATTGTCAAAAGTCAAAAAACCTGTGAACCAAAAAAAAATTTTTCTTAAAAATTCTTTTACCATTCGATAGTACTCACGAGTACTAACTAATAACACAAAAAGTACGAAAAAATACATATTTTTAAGCCATCGTATTGCAAAAGTACGATAGCTTGTGGCGACTCTAACTGGTTCCAGTAATTAAAGATAAAATAAAACTTTTAGAAATTAAAAACATATTCTATGGATAGAAATGAACAAATCTGTTCAAACTTTTCTTTAACATCCTTGGGTGATTCACCGAAAGAAATAGACTGGAGAAATTTTGGGTTGGTAACTCCAGTAAAATTTCAGGTAAAATGCTGGGGTACAAAATAACGGCTGTCGAAAGTTAGCCAAAAATGGGAACACCCCTAAAAACGTTATAAAATTGGCCAGATTCCTGTTATGAGGGATTTCTCTATATGAAAAAGACATCGATTGCGCGCATTTCCGAACCCTTAAAAGGCTTGCATGATGCCCTTTACCAAAAATTTATGTGTTGATGTTGCATATTTCGATTTTTCTAAAGCCTTTGATACCGCCCAGAATTATTTTACGAAAAAATTTTATATGGTTTGATGCTCAATTTTACGGCGAATTTTTTAAGACCAATCATCAAAATCGGAGACAAAAAATTTTTGACCCTCAGATAGCTCAAAATAGGTCAAAATTTTTTGTCTCTAACTTTGATGGTTTTGGTATCAAAAGATTCGACGTAAAATTGTGCATCGAACCATATAAAATTTTTTCGAAAAAATAATTCTGAGCGATTCTAGGGGACAATATTTTAAAATGGGTGTTTTGGGTACCCCTGTAAAGAAAATACGACATCTCGAAAACTATGGATCGATGAAAAAAGGTTAAATGCATATTGTAGATCGTTCTTGGTTCCCTATAAATGAAAAAAATTTCGATCGAAACCGGCTCCCTATCCCGAAAGAACGGGAGTTGAAAATTAGTGAAAATTTTGTCGAAATTTGTGTATTTTTGAAATCAAAAGTTTCTCCCTACTTGAATTATATGTACTGAAAAAACCGAAACGAAAAAGCGTTATGGGAGTCCGAGATAAGACGTCCAAAGTTCCGTCAAAAAATACTTAAATATTTATGTCGCCTGCTAATATTTAAGGGACAATTGCCCCCCCCCCCGTTGTCGAAAAATCAAAATTTTTTCCTAATGGTCCCTCTTATATTTTTTGTCCTAATGCCAATACGTAATGTTTGTCCTAGTGCCAAATTTTGGTAACTTTTGGTGAAAAATTATAATAGGGGACAATTAGGATTTTTGAAAAAATTTTTTTAAACCTCGGTCCCGACTTAAAATCCAGTCCTGATCCCGATTCCCGACTTTGTCAGTCCCGAAAAATCCCGATCCTGCGCAACTCTAGTTTATAGTAGTAGGATTTTAGGGGTTCTGTGGAAGCTGTTGGGCTTTTAGTGCAATTGGTTCTATTGAAGGTCAATTAAAAAGAAAAACAGGAAAACTAATTTCATTATCAGAGCAAAACTTAATTGATTGTAGATGGGGCGGTAATTGCTATGGAGGGAATGTTGATGAAGTATTTTTTAATTATAAACTTACCTAGAGCCTCCGTCGCTCGTGGAATCTCTGAGCGGCACAACGCTCCCGAACTATCTACAGGTTACTCCGAAAATAACTGCTATCGGAGTGCATTCGTGGCATGGTGTGTAGTGCACGAATATATCCCATGTTATCAATAAGTGTGGGGGTCCCTGTGGAGATATGGCATGAAAAATATACATTCCTCAACCCCCTAAGGCTAAGGGCCACCCATTCATCCTAGTTAATCTCTGGCTATATGAGGCCTAGGCCAAAAGTGTCAAGCTATGGACTATCTTCGGATCAAGATCTTTCAAACATATTTTACAGTTTGTTCGGGTTGTGTCTCTACACTTAGAAAACGTGAAAACAATTTTGGGATCTGAAAAATCTTGATTTTTTGTTTTGTTTTTAATTCTAAAAATCAAGGGGACATCTTTCCATGCAACATCCATCCAAAAATAGCGCTTTTTTAAAAGGGGAAGTCCAAAACAGGGCCGGGGTAGAAACTTTTTAAAATTTTTTTAACAATGACCCTCTAGGGGTAATTTTATACGGGGAATCGATTGCGCGCATTCCCGAACCTTGAAAACGCTTTCTTGACCCTGATTTAAGGAAGGTGAGGGGTGTATTGAAGCGAGAATCAAACATTTTCGGATTTTTATGAGAAAACCATCGATTCTTAGGTTTTTCTAGGCGGGAAATCGATTGCGCGCATTCCCGAACCTTGAAAACGCTTTCTTGCCCCTGATTCAGGGAAGGGATCGGTGTTTTAGGTTTTCAAGCATTAAAAGTTATATTATAATATATTTTAGGCATACAGGCATATTATAATGAATGGAGGAATGGAATCTGAACAAGACTATCCCTATGTTCAAACGGTAACGTTTATTTGGAGTTCAATAAAAATTTTTTGGACCTCCTTACAAAAAGTTAGTAATGAAAAAAATAGGCAACAGTCATAGTTGCTAGTCGACAATAGGTATCTAATAAAACTTTATGTATCCAATGAATTTTTATGTACCCAATGAAACTTTATGTATCCAATGGCTTAGGCTTAGCCTAAGCCATTCGATACATAAAAAGGCTTAGGCCTTAGGCTTAAGTCTAAGCCTTAGCCATTGGATACATAAAGTTTTATTGGATACCTATTGTCGACTAGCACCCAATCATAAATACTAAAAGTCAATTTCTGTGTCCGTCTGTGCGCACATAACCGCGAGATCTCAGGAACGATAAATCGGTTTGACGTGCGGTCTTTTTAAAAGTTACTAGCAAGGAACACTTTTCAACTGTCAGTCAGAGATTTTGATAATTCCAACGAAAAAGGTATAATAAAAAATTTTTGCCAACAACTGCAGGGATGAGGTAAAAATGAAAAGTTCAAAAAATTACCTGTTATATTAAATTCAACAAGCCCTTGTGGTGCAGTAGCTATATCCTAGACCTAATTGAAAATTAGGTGCCGAGTTCGACTCCCAGCTGTATCGATAAGTTTTTGCATTTTTTTAAAAATTGAAAAGATTCGATTTCAAAAAAGTTCCCCAGATCGGCTGGTTTTTTGTACTCGGGGTTTCAACTATGGGGATCACGATACCGGCGCTAATTTTCGATTTTGACCTGAGAGGTGCACCTAAATGTAGGAAAGGGGGTTCCAAGAAGTGGGGTCAAAACTCAATTTTCCAAAAAGTGCTTCACAAGAATACCGTTTGCGACATTTCTGTAACATCGACGTAATATCGGGCACGAAGCGTGAGTCAGGGCTAGTGATTGTATAAAAAAATTAACCGTCACAAAATAAAAATTTTGAACACTCATTTTCCTATGATCGGGATATGAAGGGTAAATACAGTCAAACCTCCGTTTAATGACAACGACCACGCAGGGATGCCGCGGAAAAATTTGGTATATAAAGTAAGTCGATTTCTTTATATACCAAATTTTCCCTCCGGCATCCCTGCGTAGTCGTTATGTTCCCCGCCGAATGTCATAAAACGGAGGTTTGACTGTATACAGGAAAGGCAATTTATTCTATTAACTCAAGAAGTTAAATTATTTAGAGCTGTTTTAGGATGAATCTTGCAAGTTTAACAAAAGTTTGATAACAGCAAATATTACTAGCTGTGTACAGTTGCCAAAAGGAGATGAAGATATATTAATGAAAGCAGTTAGTTCAATTGGGCCTATTGCTGTTAATATTGCTCAAACAAGCGATCTATATCTTTATAAAACAGGTATCATATTATTTTTAAATCTTTGCGAGAAAAAGCTTAAAGGACCAGTCCAGTCAGTTACAACCATATGAAAAAACGATATATTCAGAAAGGTCATGAAAAATGGAGCATTTTTTGTTTTTACGGCATGTTCTGAGTCGTTGTAGTTTTCGAGATAATTGCGTTTGAAATTTGTTACAAGCTCTTCGTTGTAATACACAAACTTTTTAAAATTTTTTGCGGAAAAATCGATTTTGCATCAATTTTTTAAATTTTCATAAAATGAACATTGTAGGCGCAGGTTCGATCTCCGTCGCCGCCGAAATATTTTTACTTTTCATCTGCGTTCAAGCGTGTTGAAAATTTTTTCAAAAATTTAAGGCGCTCGGTCTCCCGGTTCTATTATTCTTATAATAATAACTTTTTGCATTAAGGCATATTCAATGATCCAGAATGTAAGGGTAGGTTTCCTTCACATGCAGTATTATTAATTGGATATGGAACTGATGAGAAGCTAGGAGATTTTTGGATAGTCAAAAATAGGTGTGTTTAAGTTTTCTTATTTTGTTAAAGGACCAATCCAGTGGGAAAAAAGTTGCCATTTTTGTTTATGTTCGGAAAGTTTATGAAAAATGGATCATTTTTTGTTTTTACGGCATATTCTGAATCGTTGTAATTTTCGAGATAATTGCGTTTGAAATTTTGAATTTTGTACATGTTTTCGCTGTAATACACAATCTTTTTTGAATTTTAATCGATTTTTTAAATTTTCATAAAATGAACATTGTAGCAATTTTTTACAACTCTATGAGACGAACAAAATGACACCAAAATTATCCAATTTGAAAATTGTTTTGGGTATTGAAACGAAAACATGAATCAGAATTTTCGTCTCAATAACCCAAAACAACTTTCAAATTGAATAATTTTGGTGTCATTTTGTTCGCCTCATTTAGCTATAAAAAATTATTGCTACAATGTTCATTTGAAAATTGAAAAAATCGATTAAAATTCAAAAAGTTTGTGTATTACAACGAAAACATGAATAATTTCAAACGCAATTATCTCAAAAACTACAACGATTCAAAAGATGCCGTAAAAACAAAAAATGCTCCATTTTTCATGAACTTTCCGAATATCAACAAAAAGAGCAACTTTTTCTCCCACTGGGCTGGTCCTTTAAAGCTGTTATATGTCAGCTATATCCATATCGCTAAAGCCAAACCGGGAATTGGAAAAAAGCAATCAAACAAAAAAACAGTATTTTTAATTGTCTGTCTTGATAGGGGCTAAAAGGTTAACACAAAAATTTTTGAAATTTTTATTATAAAAATAGTACCGGGAGGTAGGATACCAAAAAATGTTTTTGAAGCTGTTTCAGCTTATAAAACATAGAGGTCCGCAGCCCAGGGTCTGTGTGAACTATTATTTTAGCTGGAGTGAAGAATGGGGTGAAGCTGGTTATATTCGAATAGCAAGAGGACAAAACGTTTGTGCAATAGCTGATGAAGCCTATTTTCCTATAATATGATCATAATAATTACCTATAATATTTTTCAAGGAAACAATCAGAGCTCATGGGAAATCTATTTTATATAGGAGGGGTGCGGTTATTTAAGACACCTTTTTTTAAGAAAACAGAGCTTTATGTCACAAAACGTGTCACAAAATTTTTTAGGGGTTATTACTTTTTCTTGAAATTTTCTCGTTTTTCTATCGATTTTCATCAAAAGTAATCTTTAAGAAAATTGTAAAAGAAATCAAGCTCAATAACCCAAAACATGGTTCAAATTCAATCATTTTGGTGTCATTTTTTATTCTCGACGAGTTAAAAAAATGATATATTTATTTATTTTGTAATTAAATTTGATTTTTTTAATTAATTTTTATAAGCAAAGATTGCATATCTTATTATATATTATGAAATGAAAAGCGAAATTCTTTTACAAATTTTAGGACGTGAATTGATTGCGACAATAATGGTTTTTGCTTCAATTATTCCATTCTTAATTAACCCAACAAAAATTTTAAGCATTTTAACAATGCCATTATTTTATTTAAACACTTTAAATAATGCTGAAATCCCTGAATCATTTGATTGGCGTGACTATGGTTTTGTCCAAGAACCTCCAAATCAAGTATGATTTTTAATGAATTTGTAGCGGTTGGATCCGGTGTGTAGGGGTGACGTGCAAGTACCCTTTATTAAATATAATAAGCATACAACGTTCTCATATACGACCGTTCATAGAACTGCCGTCTTATGCCTAGCGAAACAAGACTTCGCTTGAGGGCAGAGCCTGTGGCGGCTACTGCCGCCACAAATTCTAATATTACTTGAATTCTAATATTACCTGGTACGTACTCATGTATGTTAAAACACGTTATTTGAGAAAATCGAGCTTTCGTCCAATGCCTGGCGCACAAAATTTTTTTTGCCGATTTATCAAAACCCATACTGGAAATGTTATTGGGCTAAGTGAATGAAGCAACTTTAGTTCGGGGGCCCCGGGGCGAAAGTGTAACCCTGTGGAGATAGGCGTAGTCGAAGTTGGGTCTATTTTTACCATTAGCACCCAAAATTCAAAGTAACATAACTCAGAAGCCATGAAGGTGATGACATGGGATAAAGTGCGTTTTATTGGTGGATACATGTCCCTCATTTATAGTATGATAAACCCTATTTGAAAATTTTATCCTTAATTTCTATGATAAGATTAGTGTGTGATACCACTATTTTCGAGTGCCCCCAAAATAGCTTTTCTGCCCTAAAAGTACCCCAAGGAATATCGGCGGCGGTCTAATTTCAGCTGCTATGGGCTGTCCTGCATGTGAGGAACGTCCATGAAAAAAATTATAAAAATCGGAGAATCGCCATCGAAATGGGGCCATTTCGAAGTTGCTAAAACTGAAGGAGGTCAAAAATTGAAAATTCTTTAGATTAGCTAAATTTGCCGTAATTCATATATATTCGGGAAATTCATGAAAAATGGAGCATTTTTTGTTTTTACAGTAAATTCTGAATCGTTATCGTTGTCGAGATAATCGCGTTTGAAGTTGGCGATTTTTGAGTTGCAATTTTGAATTTCCCGCCAAAATTGAAAATCAGGGAAAATCTTGTTACATCTTTGACTTCAACGTAAAATAGATTTGAATTTGTTATAAAAAATAAATTTAGTTTAATTGTAATATCAGCTATATTTTTAATGTGGTTGGTTCAACTGAAGCTGCCTTTGCAATAAAAACTGGTAAATTCACTAAATTATCAGTTCAGCAAATCCTTGATTGTTGTGGTGATTGGTATTCATGCGGAAACAATCCGGATTTCAGCCAATATCCTTATCGCGTATGTTTCAACCCATAGAAAAACGGCAAAAATATCGGAAAAATACCCATAAATTTTCTGCCAAAAATGAGGTGTTTTTCAAACTTTAAAAAATCATAGAAAATTTTAGAGAGCCTTTTAATTTCAACCGATCCTTACGATTATTCTCTGGGGGTTGCTCTATGTTTTAAACAGGAAAACAAATATAAAAAATGTAAACTAGAAAAACTAGATAGGTTTTGAAGCATGATTACCCTTAGCAGAAAATCAGTCCTTTTTTCAAAAAAAGGTAAAAATTCCATATCTTTCTTAAAGTAACATTTATGGCCCATTCTCGAAAAATCGAAAAAAATTTTCCGATTTTCTTCTAAAAACCGACTTCTTAGGGTAATTTCTAGGCGAAAAATCGATTGCGCGCATTTTCGAAGCGTAAAAAATTAAGTTTGACCCTGAAAATGAGGGTAGAATTGCGTTTCAACGCGAAAATTTTTTTTGATTTTTTGATATTGAATTAGATCATTGTTGCAATATTTACCCCTAATTTAAAAAATTAGGGGCACCCTATCGGTTTATTCCAGCTATTTTAATACAATCATCTAAAAACAAATAATAAAAATCGGCTCCGTTCGAACGAAGAAATCTAATTCAATATCAGAAAATCGGAAAAAAATTTTCGCGTTGAAACGCAGTTCTACCCTGATTTTCAGGGTCAAACTTAATTTTTCACGCTTCGAAAATGCGTGTAATCGATTTTTCGCCTAGAAATTAATCTAAGAAGTCGGTTTTTGAAGAAAATCGGAAAATTTTTTTTTGATTTTTCGAGAATGGGCCATAAATGTTACACCCCCTTTAAAACGACGATTCACAAAAAATCCATCCTTATTAATTATGGAGGAAGGTCTCCTCGACAATCTACAACACGACTTTATTAAATTGAACCTAAAATAAAAATCTACATAGGTTTGAAAGGAACGTGTATATTCTATTGGGCTGTAACATAAGTTGTTGCCGCTCAAAAAATATATCGAAAATCGGCATTTTTCGCTCGTTTTCGATGAAATTTTGTTTCAGTAGTGGTTAAGAGTGTATACTGAATACGATCCAATCAGTCTTTTTGAACGAAACTCATGTTTTCGTGTTAATATACAGACTTTTTCGACAAATTGGAGTCTTAAAGATGTGCAAGTTTAAAATGTTGATATTTCGCTATAAAACTCGGTTTTTTACGAAATTTTCGATGTTCCTAGGGTTTTTCTAGGCGCTGAACACGAATCCGCCGTTAAAGCCTTTGGTACAGTTTTCAATGTCAAATCATATTTTTAGATTATGGACTGCATAATAACATTATATAATGGCTTGGAAAAAGATGAAGATTATCCATATGAAGCGGTAATTATTCATTTAAGAGGCGATATCTTAAAAACTCGCACCTACCGGCACTAGAATATTTTCTTCTCATGGGCGTGACAAAACGTAGCAAATATTAAAGTAGAATGCTCGAAACAATTTTTAAAGCCATTCCCGACCAAATTCTCGAACCCCCAAAATTCCTTTAAGAGCTTAGAAGGTGTACTACCCCCAATTTTAAGCCATTTTTCGAAATTTCAAACGCGTATAACTCCGTGAAATCGCACTTTTATGGCCTAAAAATGGCATATATCGATGAGATACACTCTCCCGAACATTCCTGTAAATTTTCATCGAAATCCGAGAACCTTCGATTTTTGCCCCCTATAGAACCTAGTGCCAAGCCAAAATAGGGGGCAAAAATCAAAGGTTCTCAGATTTCAATGAAAATTTACAGGAATGTTCGGGAGAGTGTATCTATATATATATGCCATTTTTAGGCCATAAAAGTGCGATTTCACGGAGTTATACGCGTTTGAAATTTCGAAAAATAGCTTAAAATTGGGGGTAGTACACCTTCTAAGCTCCTAAAGGAATTTTGGGGGTTCGAGAATTTGGTCGGGAACGGCTTTAAAAATTGTTTCGAGCATCCTACTTTAATATTTGCTAGGTTTTGTCGCGCCCGTGAGAAGAAAATTTTTCAGGTTCGAAATCTCTAGATATTGTCTCTTAAAAGAAACATAAAACTTTATTTTTCAGCGTTATGGAAAGTGTAGATTTAATCACACTAAAAGCACTGCTTTTATCAAAGATATAAAAGAAATTCCACTTGGTGATGAATTAGCATTAAAAAGGTATATTGCACAAGTTGGCCCCGTTGCAGCAATAATAGATGGTGAATTGGATAGTTTTCGGAATTATAAATCAGGTTAGAGTTTTGCGATATACAGGGTGTTCAATAATTTATTACGGACTTTTGAAAATTCGCCAAAAATCGAGTTTAATTCCATTTCCGTCGCCCGAAGTCTCATTCGATTGCCCCCGTCAGGCGGTTTTTTTAGAAAAAAATTTTATTGAAAAAGTCTTCGATTTCGATTTTTTAGCTTAAAATCATGGACTCAAGAGAGGTTGTGGGTGATTGTTAAATAATTATATGGCCCTCCATTAGTCGACGCGCGTCGATCAAAAAAGGTCGCCAAAAATTTGTAAGTTGGGGGGGGGGGGGTCGTATCGAATTCAAAAATACCACCCCTTGTACAAGTGTGATGGGTACCGCCTAAATTAGAGGAGGCCTAATCATATTCAAGGCACCCCCATCTAAAAAGAAACACTTTCTGAGTTAAAAATTAGCGTCGGCATCGCCTTCTTATGCTAAAAAACCCTCGTATACAAAAAATCAGCCAATTTGGAAGATCCATTTTTGAGCTTTTTGGAGTAACCATATGAACGAACTTTTGTGACACACAGTATTTAAAGGGTTAAATTAAAATTTTTAGGGATTTATTTTGATAAATTATGCAAAAAATATTGGTTTAATGTTCGCCATGGAGTCTTGGTTGTTGGATACGGAACTGATGCACAACATGGAGACTATTGGATTGTACAAAATAGGTAAATTCAAAATAGTTGTATAAATTTATACAAATTTTAGTTGGGGCTCCTTGTGGGGTGAACAAGGATACTTTCGATTGGCAAGAAATCGAAATAATCACTGTGGTATTGCAACTTTTGCTGCTGCTCCAATTTTATAAATAGAAATTTACAGGTTCTCTAAGCGGTCTGAAAGTTTATTTTGTTTTATACTAATATTTAAAATAGTTACAAGAGAATTTTATTTTTACACATTATCAGTGACATAGCAGTAATTTTTTATGGGGGGAGGGTCATATCCTGAAAAAAATTTTGGTTCTAATCGACAATGTGAGTCCCACAGATTTTTATGAGTTCACCAATTTTTATGAGTCCAAGTGTAGGGTTTATCCCACACCTCAAAATGACACGGGACTGCTTTAAATCGGTTGAAACGATGAAAAACCACTCCAAAAAAGGAACCGACTTGTTTTTCGCCATTTTTGGGGTACCCAGGTTTAGGCCTATGCCTAACGAAGGAAGGTACCAGATGATGGTGCGAATTTAAAAAAAAAACATATTATTGTAGAGCACCCCTGACTTGATTTTATTTTTCTGGAATTGCCCCATAACCAGAAGCGTCGATAGCGCATTGGATGTGTGTTGCGATTTGAAGCCGAAGGTGTCGGTTTGGAATCCCAGCTGCGACAAATACTTTTTTCCCCATTCCACACATTTTGTTTTGTCCATAACTCCGGTCCAAGTGGTTTTTTTAGATAATTTTTGCGCCAAAAGTCTTGTATTTTCACCTATTTTCGATTCCACTTGGAAAGAAAAAATTTTGGGACTGACAGTTCGCTACTATTCCTTGTAAGTGAACTAGTTTCAAATTTTCTTTCGGTATTTGGTCGATCAGTTTTGACTTTTTTCGGTTTTTCAAAAGTGTCGGTTTCGGTTCAGTTTCGACTTCCTAACTCGACAGTGTTCCAAATCGGAACACTTTGTGTTTTAACCCATTTTGGATCCCTGAACCTAATATTTCAATTAATAGAATATCGCGACGTTGATACTCCAAGTTAGGCTTGCTTTGTTAAACTCTGATGGAAATATAGTAAAAAAATTTTCAAAGTGGCTATAATAACTGTTACACCAAAATAGGCCATACAAAAGTTTAAGAGACACTTTCTAAAAAATCGAAGTTTCCAAACAACTAACTTTGGTGATTCAAACCTTCAAAAAGAAGGTCCAAACCGATCTAAACCTTGAATATTTTTAATATCATTCGAGTCTCGATATAATTCCACCCATAAAATTTCGCCAAAAAGATTTTAAAAAATTGCCAAAAATAGAGGTTAAATCGGATTTCTTCGAGAGACAACAATTTGGTTAGTTAGTTATATGAGAAATATTTTATATTTTTCGCCGATATGGCCTTTTGAATTTGATGTCATTTTTATCCATGTTTTACTCTATTTTAAATATAAATAAAAGTGCTCTTCAGACTTCCAAAGGATTGAAACAGGTCACAGATCTCAATAATTCAATTACAGGGTGAGCCAAAAAACCGTACTTTTGCTTTTTTGGTAAAATTTTTTTTTCAAAAATCACCTATATTTTGATGCGAGAATCGATTGCACGCATAGTAAAACGTGAAACCGCTTTTCCAAAAAAAAAAACGCAAAAGTACGATTTTTTGGCTCAACCTGTACACATAAGAGGTTGAACTATAGAGAAAAATATTAAACGTATAGTTATACATCAAACAATTTAAAGTTATATATTAAAAAACAATTTTATTCATAATAGTAAACAGATAAACTATGCTCAAACAAGTCAAATGCCACATAAATCAAATCTAGGTTTCACGATTCAGTTGCATCTTCAGCCGTGGTCGTATCCATTCCAACTTCTGCGTAATCCTGTTCAAGAGCAGCCATATTCTCGCGTGCTTCGCTGAACTCGCCTTCTTCCATTCCTTCGCCAACATACCAGTGAACAAATGCACGCTTAGCATACATCAGATCAAACTTATAATCGAGTCGTGCCCAAGCCTCAGCAATTGCCGTCGTGTTCGAAAGCATACAGCATGCGCGAGGAACCTTCGCTAGATCGCCGCCAGGAACAACCGTCGGTGGTTGGTAGTTGAGTCCAACCTGAAAATGTTTTATTGAGAAATTAGTTTTAACTTAAAAAATCTTAAAAGAAACACTTTCTTGAGCGTTCAAAGTTGTCTTTAAATGATTCGAGATAGCTTCAGTTTGAATTAGTTTATTGAAATTAACGAATGGGAAAGTTTTTAAAAGTCATTTCAAGCACCAAAAAATTTAAAACCCTGTTCGAAGCTCAAAAACCCAATTTTACGTTGATTTTTTGAATTTTCTAACTTGTCTAAAACATTCTGGATGTTTTTAGGGGAAAATTTTTCTCTGACAGATGTATTCCAATATAAAGAACATTTCTAGCGTGATTTCGAAAAAACCTGAGAAGTTTTAATTTTTGAGCCATTTTTACACGTGGTACTAGGAGGGGTCAAAAAATTTTTTTATTTTTTCAAAAACACGCTAGAAATGTTCTTCGTATTGAAATTGAAATACATGAGCCAGATAAAAGTTTTGCCCGAAAAAAGGGTGTTTTAGACAGGTTAGAAAATTCCAAAAATCAACGTAAAATCGGGTTTTTGAGCTTCGAACAGGGTTTTGAATTTTTTGGTGCTCGAAATGACTCTTAAAAACTTCCCATTCATTAATTTCAATAAGTTCAAATTGGAGCTCGTTTGGACAGTTTAACATTGGTACCAGGGACTTTCGAGTGTTCAAGAAAGCGTCTCTTAAATCTCTACCTTGAACCCAGTAGGACACCAGTCAACAAAGTGGATCGATCGGTTCGCCTTAACATGATTGATAGCTGCATTCACGTCCTTCGGCACGACATCACCGCGGAAGAGCAGACAAACAGCCATGTATTTTCCGGTATGTGGATCACACTTCACCATCTGATTGGCCGTCTCAAAGCAGTGGCTCGTTAGCTGCGAAACCGAAAACGATTCATGATGAGCCTTTTCAGCAGAGACGATAGGCTAAAATGTGGTTTCAAAGCAAAGAGAAAGAAACCAACTGAATATGCAACGAGTGGAAAATGTATGCGCGGGTATGGCACCAGATTCGTTTGGAATTCATTAAGATCAACATTGAGGGCACCAGTAAAGCGCAGAGAAGCCGTAATAGATGAAACCACCTAAATGTTGTTGTGATAAAAATTAAGTAAACAATTCTTTTTAGTCAGTGGAGGGTGGGCGAGGGGCAGTTGCCTCCCTTTACGATCATCGCGTACAAAAGAGTCGGATCGAACGGAGAACGAAACCACCGGAAATTCCGATCGTAACTTTTTTTTCTCGATATCAAAAAATCGTCATCTATGGGTCATTTCAACGCAAATTTTATGAGGAACAACTTTGTAGAACATCATTTTCACTGGAAAAATCATTTTGTATGTCAAAAATACAAAAAAACGAGGATTTTCATAAATAACAAAACTACCTGCGAAATGAGACGGTTCAAATTCACATAAGATGGTCGTGGAATCGCCAGATTCTTCTTACAAATATCATAGATTGCTTCATTGTCAACCATAAATGAGCAATCCGAATGGTCCAAAGTTGCGTTCGACATAAGTACCTAATATGCACAAATCAAAACATCGAAAAAGCTCATCCTTACCGAATTGTATGGCTCAACAACAGCTGAAGACATTTGTGGTGCTGGATAGACAGAAAATTCGAGTTTACACTTTTTACCGTAGTCAACGGCAAGTCGTTCCAACATCAAAGCCGTGAAACCAGAACCAGTGCCGCCGCCAAATGAATGGAAAGTTAGGAAACCTTGGAAGCTGTCGCAAGTTTCGATCGTACGACGCATTCGTTCGAGCACCGGGTCGATGAGCTCCTTTCCGACTGTGTAATGTCCACGCGCGTAATTATTTGCAGCGTCTTCTTTGCCGTTGATGAGTTGTTCAGGGTGAAATAATTTCGAATAATGACCAGTGCGAATTTCGTCTACAAAAATACAGTAAGCCCAAAAAATCGTACTTTTGCGTTTTTTTTGGCGAAATTTTTCAAAAATCGCATGAAAATACCCCTTATAGGTGATTTTTGAAAAATTTTCACCAAAAAACGCAAAAGTACGGTTTTTTTGGCTCACCCTGTATGGGTGAATAAAATTTTTTGTTGCAAATAATGCTGGAATATGTAAATTAAGATTTAAATGGTCTTGATATTACCCCCGAATTTAATTCTTACACAAATCTTACCAATAACACTCGGTTCCAAATCTACAAAAATTGCTCGTGGCACATAACGATCAGCTCCAGTTTCTAAGAAGAAAGTACTAAAAGATCCATCCTTCTGCATGTGATCCTTTGAATCGGCATTCACTTGGCCATCAGGCTAAAGATCCAAAGTATTACAAAAATAAAGGATCCCTACAAAAACAAAAATCTCCCCCACCCTTCGGTAATTTTCAGCAAATAAATTCTTAAAATTACTTGAATTCCATGTTCTAAACAGTAAAGTTCCCAACAAGCATTTCCAATTTGAACGCCAGCTTGGCCAACGTGAATATTAATTACTTCTCGTACCTAAAAACTTGGTCATGCAAAGATGGTACTTGAAACTTACCATATTTCAACTTTCTTGAATTTGAGACAGAAACCTACTAAAATTGAGACAGAAAACTACTAAAAACGTTAATAGGTTATAAAAATTAATATTAAGTTGATCCAAAAGTTCTCGGACTCTCACTTTTCACCTTCGAAGTGGAAAAGTGAAGTTCGAAAACTTTTGGATCAATCCAATAGTTAAAAAAAACCCTATAGTTGTTACTACGAATAAAATGACACCAAAATTATCCAATTTGAAAATTGTTTTGGGTTATTGAATCAGTGGTTTCGTTTCAGTAACCCAAAACAATTTTCAAATTTTGTGTCATTTTATTCTTCTTAGATTATTTGTTTAAAATATTGGGTTGTACCATAATTTTCCGGCTTTTCAAAATTTCATCGAGAAGCAAGTCTCGTATTTTTATCTGAAAATCACCTTACGGAGGTAATTTTATGGAGAATCGATTGCGCGTATTTTTGAGAAATGAAAATTTTTGCCTGGCTCTGATTCAGGCAATTTTCGCTTCAACATAGCGTATTTTCCCTGATTCAGTGCCAGAGAAGGTATGTTGGATTTTTGTTTAAAAATCATTTTCCTGGGGTAATTTCATAGGAACTGATTGGACGCATTTTTGAAGCATGAAAAATTTAGCCTGAACTTGAATTATGCAATTTTCACTTATACACTTATGCTCTCCCTGAATCAGGGTCAGGGAAACATTTTCACGTTTCGGCAATGTGCGCATTCTCGAGGCATGAAAATGGGTGCCTGACTATAAAAAAAATAAACATAAATGTAATAGAAACCGATGCATTTTTTGAGACCTTAAAAAATTGCGGGCTCGGCCCGGCTCACGGCCCCAGCCCTTATTAATTCTTTTCGAGCAATCGTGCTACATTTAAGAACAAAAAACGCTTTTTCTGATCTATGTTGTTCCGAAGAATATTTTCTGAAGATAGTTTTCAATTCGCTAGATTTTTTCACCCGGGATTGTATGAATATGGATTTATCTGAGGATACGGATTTTATCTTCTTATTCATATGGGTAAAAAAAACAGTATTTTTAACTTTAAAAATCTATATCTTCGGATAAAATCCTTTAAGGCACCATTTATACTTGCCGCAAGACGCGCGCGCCTTGCGGCAAGTATAAATGGTGACTAAGGGTGCGCGCAAACAGTCGCGAAATGCGTTTCGCGACTCTAACAGTCGTGAAATTGACTCTAAGGGCCTCCACTAATTCGCCTCGAAGGCGTCGATACTGCACTAATTGCAAGTTGGGGGAGCACCAATTGCAATTAGTGCTCGTCTCGACGTCAAGACGCAAAATTTCAAGCGAGAATAACTTTTCAGGGTCAACGAATTTTCGAATATGGTCTTTGCAATTTTATTCATTTTTTGTTGGGCTATAAATTTGCTGAAGACCACATTCGAAAATTTGTTGACCCTGAAAAATAAAATCGTCTCGACGCCGAGAGTGCAATTAGTGCTACAATTGGTGCTTCCATTTGAATTAGTGGAAGCCCTAAGGCTGCTCGTTAGTCGTTGTCACGCCCAAAAAACACTGTTAAATGAGCTGTGAAACGTTGTCGAGCTCAATAAAAAACGCTGTTAAACGTTGTCGCGCGACAACGATTTTTCGACAACGTTGTCATCGTTTTTTATGATTTGCATTGAAAATTGCAAATACT
>OZJO01013763.1:0-30160 GCA_900406225.1 Acrobeloides nanus | reverse complement strand
GTGCACACTCGATTTCTCGCATAAAATTACCCCTAAAAATGATTTTGTTGGGGTTAAAACTTACAACCCCTAATTTTACGCATTTTTTTCCATTTTTTGACCCCAGTAGACCCCTTAGATGAGTTTTCCCAGAGTCGGGACCTACTTTTTTGGGCTTTTTGGACTATTCTAAACGGGTTACCGAAGGTTTCGTAAAAAAAAATAGGGCAGAAAAAAAGTTAGTCTTCACAGACAGACAGACAGACGCACATTTCTCCTTTAAAGAGTATAATAACGGGACATGCTCTGTCTCGTTGTAAAATGATTTGTTCAATCAATTTTTCAAATTCAATCAAAATCATCATGGAAAAAAGTGAAAGGGCGTAAAAATAGTTTAGGCGTTGGATATTATCTGTGCTTTTACCGTATTCAAATCAAACAACGTCCTTAAAAAGTTATAGCCACATTCGTGACGGCCTTCCCGTAATGGAAGCCCGCCACGAAAAAACCCTGTAACGATAAGGAAAGGCTTAGTGCCATTGCTGAGCCATAGCACCAATCTTAAAAATATAAGCGAAAAATGGCGAGATCATGTAGTCGAGAGAAAAAATAGTAGTAAAAAAATATTTTTTGTAAATGTGGGAAGTGAATATGGCCGAAAAAACCAAAATTACAATTTTTTTAGTTTTTTCACGAGGAAAAAATTTTTTTTAAAGTTTTAAAAATTTTTTGGGGTGTTGAAAAATGGTGAAAAAAAGGGTGTTGAAAATGGTTCTGCATAAATTTATGCAGTATCCTCCCTAGGGGGATGGTGCATAAGTATCGAAATTTTATTCCAAAGTGCATTTCTAATAAACAAAATAAGAAAAATGTTAAAACTATATAATGGAAGATTGTAGTTAGTAAAAGAAAATGTGCCTACTCTTATAATGCTTTTCAACATTAAAAGATCTAGAGCATTTGTGGGAAACTAATTTTGATTAAACACCAAAAAATGGTTTTTATTGTTGAAGGACGGCAAATCATCGCGACAAGTTCTCTGACGAAAATCGATTTTGTTTTAAATTTTTAAAAAACACTTTTCTAGGAGTAATTTTATCCGAAAAATCGATTCCGAGCATTTTCGACGTACGAAAATAGAAGATTGATCTTGTAAAAATGAAATATTTGGTTTCCTGAACATATTTATATCTTGTCTTTTTTGAAACAGCTTATTTATATTATAATTTTCGATAATCTTGTTTTCAATAGAATCAAAATAGAGCCTGAAGAAATAGAAATCGGAGAAAATAAACCTAAGTTTGTTGATGGTAGAACTAAGCCAGTTGAAAAAACTCGATAAAATGAAAATAGCAAACATGACGTCGTATGTCGATTAAATTTTCATAAATTGAATCGCAGCCAGAAATGGTTGAACATTGTCAGAAATACAACCTAAAGCTCACTTTTAATGTGCCTTGTTGCTATTGTTTTAGCTAGAATCATAATGGTACAACCTCTTGAAATTCACCAAACGAACTCGAGTTGTTCGAAAAGCTACATCTTTCTTATGATGACTTTGAGAATTGGATGGTTTCTCTAGGCCTACTCCATGGCTCTATGTTATGCGATACTTGCCATCAACCTATGGGAGATAAAGTAATAGAAAGAGGCCGATACTGGATTTGCGAAAGCGAGGGATGCCGATTTGGTCCGACTAACCAAAATAAACCAAAAAAGGATTTTTTCTGTAAGTTTTTGTTTTTTGAGGTTGTCGTTGGGGTTGTTGAGTGTAAAACCCATTTTACAGGGCACGTTTTTCTCCCATAAACAGACAGAAAGAGTATCACTGAAGAAAATTAAATCACACATTTGGACTCATCGTATGTGTACCTTAGAACAATCAGAATTTGAAGCAAAAATGAACCGTCTTGCAATCATTCGATGGTGGATCGTGTTCGTTGCTTATGTGCCAATTATTTTGCTGCTCATTCGATTCAACTTGGTGGGCCTGGAATTAGCGTGGAAATCAACGAATCCTTTATGATTACACGCAAATCTCAGCTTGGTCGTCGAGTTCGCCGGCATGGCCGTTCGATATTTGGAGGTACCGAACGTGGATCAAATCGCTCTTTCTTGGCGCTTGTACGACGTCGTTGGGCCATCGACTTACTGCCTCATATTCTACGCCATATTCGACCTGGCTCCGTCGTTTATTCCGATGAATGGAGAGCGTATAGGGGAATTGTTCGACTTCTAGGGTGGTTGTTGCACCGTCGAGTGCACCATGCTCGCCATTTCGTTAACCCTATCACGCGCTACCACACCCAAAATATTGAAAGAAAGTGGGGGTGAGTTCAAATCCGTTATACATGCGAGTTCAAACAAGTTATACACGAAAAACCTTGGCTAGCCGTCTCGAAAGCGCCCCGAAATCGGGATTCATTTCGAGACGCCGTCTCGAAATGGGTTGAATGTGTTTGAACATTAACACGAAAATCCTGAATTTTACATATTATAATATTAAACGAGAAATGTCTGTCTGTTTGTGTCACCGAATTTTGTAACCTTAGTGCAGTCCCGTTACGACTTAGATTTTTGGAAAGAGCTCGGTGAGAGAAGAAAAACGAATTCAAAATCATGGGGGTACCCCCTCTGAAAAAATTCAATTTTTTATTTTGCTTTTTCAGCTTATGTATTTTGTCAGAAGTTATTACAAAAGTGCTTTCATGGCGCAGTATATAAATCGTTAGTTTCGCAATCGGAAAAGCGTTGATTATATTCCCGTCCCAGCCTATATTTTTTTGCTTTTCAATAAATGTTTTTTTGAAAAAATTAAAGTCCTTGAGCACCAAGTCGCTCGGTCTTTAGGTTTCACGGAATACGGCATTCCCAGAGCACCGAAGGTGCTCTGGGTCCCCAGATTTATTCTTTGGCACCAAAGCGAGGCCAAGCCCTTGAGCGCCGAAGGCGCTCGGTTTCCCGGTTCTGTTTTAAGTACGCTTAATTATTGGGTGTATTTAAAAAACAAAGACAGCATTCTTTATAGCTCGATGAGACGAACAAAACGACACCAAAATGATCCAATTTGAACATTGTTTTGGGTTATTGAAGCGAAAACATGAATCAGGGTTTTCGTTTCAATAACCCAAAACAATTATTAAATTGGATAAATTTGGTGCTGTTTTGTTTGCCTCGTCGAGCTATATAGAATGCCGTCTTTGTTTTTTAAATACACGCAATAATTAAGCGCATTTTTAAAAACGTAAAATTCAGGGTTTTCGTGTCAATGTTCAGGCACATTCAACCCGTTTCGGTATCTCGAAATTTCACTAGTTCAAGACTTTTAATATCGCACAAAAAATGTGCAACATGTCAGAATAAAGCGTTTAACTTGATGAGATTGTCGTCGCTCATAAGAAGACAATAAAAAGCCCATTCGAACTACCGCACGACAAGACATAAGTCGAAGGATGAAGGCGCAGGACATCACATTAACATTTAACACCACACACCGAGAACCGAAAGAACTCTCATAAAATTTGCTCCGATGATACTTCGACTTGATTTATGGATGGACGTAAAACCTTCTATGGGCCTTGTGAAAAAGGTGGGGGGTAAAATATTGGGCGATTTTTTCTTGTATGAATCTGGTCAAATCTAATGATGCTCAATGTTACATTCCCAAATTTTCTGGAAACAGAAATTGGAAACGTTTCCATGGTGCAACCATGTTTCCGAAAAATTTTGCATTGTCTTGTGTGGAAGCTCAAAACTTTTTAAAACTCAAATTTTCGTGTCAATACACAAAACTTGCCTAATTTTCAGGATTATATTTTTATAAAATTTCAAAAATTTGTGTTTATACAAATGACTGCAAATTTGTGATTTGTTTTCAATACTTTTTTTCGTCTGATCCTGTAAAAGATGAGATGATTGACGAGCTTTTAAAACTTTTCATGTTTACAAAATATCCGTCTTCATTTCGATCAATTTTCCCGATGTTGAACATTCTTTCAAAAAGATTGTTATAATTTCCATAGATCGTTCGACTAGCCGATTTCGAGGCCGGGATTTCTTCTCTTATAGTGTTCTTCTTCATCGTTGCTCGTGCGACACAATGATAAATGGTCGTGGAGCGGGGAGAGACGATCCGTCGATGATGAACGACTGGAAACGGCACGGAACGTCTTCTTTCTCGGGCACACGGAATGGAGCATACGCGAAGGGAGTATTAGAGGTTTTGTGGATGTGCGGCTCTAGGCATATGAAAAAGCATGGCAGTTCGAGACTGGTGGTGGTTGAAGATTTGGCGAGCTGGGAAAATTTTTTGTTTCGACTGTAAATTATGAACTTTTTAAATAGTGTCATTTTTGTTGTATCAATAATTTTGGGCTTTGTGTTATTATAACGTTTTTCATGGTTAGCTTTACGAAAAATGTCGGCTACTTGGCAAAGTGGATAAGGAAGTCGCCCATCCGATCTGACAAGTTAGGCTCGCAGGTTCGATCCGAAAATTTCGATATACAAAAAACTTTCCTTACAAAGAATGGACCAAAAATTTTTTGTTCCATTGTAAGAAAAGTTTTTTGTAGATCAAAATTTTGCCCTAGTGGGATTGAACTTGCGGGCCCAAAGTTGCTTAACTTGCCAGATCGAACGGGCGGCTTCCTTTTTCACTTCGCCAAGTGACCGATATTGCGTTATTCATATTCTTGATTGTTTGTTGAATGGCTTCAACGGTAATTTGTTTGGTGAATGATTTCATTTTATAGATTTTCATAGGCATCCCTGCGTGGTCGTGTTTAGCGGGAAAATTTTGGCATCCCTGCGTAATCGTAAAAAATTGCATCCCTGCGTGGTCGTGTTTGGCGGGAAAATTCGCATCTCTGTGTGGTCGTAAAAATTCACATCCTTGCGTGGTTGTGTTTAATGGGAAAAATTCGCATCCCTGCGTGGTCGTGTTTGGCGTTTTCATGTTTTGTCAATCGATTATCGCAAAAAATACCTCTACCAAGTTTGATTTTAGAACAAAAATTTTCCTGAAAAAAGTATCCTGTCGTTTTTTGTGGTCACTAATCCTTAGTAGTACCAAATTTTCCTATTATAAAAAATAGTTCATTGCCTATAGAAATGAGATGATAAAAAGATTAGCCTGAATTAGACAACACCAGACATTGAAGCGAAAAATAGCGCTATGGTCTAGTTGATCTTCAGAGTAATGATGACACTTATAAGCTCCACCCCCTATTCGAAACGCCTTCCCAAAAGAAGATGAAGACGACCGTGAAACTATATGGCTACATGTCTTCTTTTGAGTGTATGAAAAACGTATGCGTATAACTGGCCACGGACAAGGATGCAGCTTCCGCTGGGCCAAGCCCATGTGTTTGTAGATTTATTGTTATGTCCTTGTTGTGAAGAGGATTTTTGGAGTAGGCAAAAACATTTTTCATGAATTTTTATTTTGAACAAAATTATATAGTTTTAACATTTTTTGAACTCAGTTAAAATTTTTTAAATGATTTTTATGTAAAGAAATCAATGGGATGGAAAGGGCTTAGATTTAGGCTTAGATGTAGGCTTAGATTTGGCTTAGGTTTAGGCTTGGGCTTAGATGGAGGCTTAGGTTTGGGCTTAGGCCTAGGCTTGGGCTTAGATTTAGGCCTAGACTTAGGTTTAGGATTAGTTATAGGCTTAGGCTTGGGCTTAGGTGTAGGCTTAGGTTTGGACTTAGGTCTAGGCTTGGATTTAGGTTTAGGATTAGTTATAGGCTTAGGTTTGGGCTTGGGCTTAGGCTTAGGCTTAGGCTTAGGCTTAGGCTTAGGCTTAGGCTTAAGCTTAGGCTTAAGCTTAGGCTTGGGCTTAGGTGTAGGCTTAGGTTGGGGCTTAGGCTTGGGCTTAAGCTTAAGCTTAGGCTTGGGCTTAGGTGTAGGCTTAGATTTGTACTTAGGTCTACGCTTAGGTTTAGGCTAGGTCTCATACTAATCATTTTTTTCTTAACATCCCACATCAATTCTTCAATTTTTTGACATTTCTGTTATTTTTGATCCTTAATTTATTCGGCTAACTCCTTTTTTTCAATTTTCCTTCCGACCACTTGTCTATACCAAAAAGCCATGTCGGCAAATTTTTGTCCAAAGCTACCGTAAATCAAAGTCCGCAGCCGACTGTTGTTTTTGCCGCTCTTTTGGGAGCTTGAGCACTTGACTAGGACCGTTCTAATTTGCATAGGCTACGCGTATTTTTGATCGAAATCAGCAAAGTACGAATGGCTGTTTGGCCTATATAGAAACAATTCAAAAAGTCGGCTACAATCAACTCTCGATTTAGTGAAACTCCCAGGGAGGGTGTCACTAAATCGAATCGGAGGGGGAGGGATGTCACTAAATCGATTTTGACTGTATTTATACTATTGCAATGCATCCCTGCGTGGTCGTGTTGGCGAGAAAATTCTAGGAGGGGTCACTAACTCGAATCAGAGGGGGGAGGGGTGTCACTAAATCGAGTTTGACTGTATTTATACTATTGCAATGCATCCCTGCGTGGTCGTGTTGGCGGGAAAATTCTCTGAGGGGTCACTACATCGAATTAGAGTAAGGAGTCACTAAATCGAGAGTTGACTGTATTTTTTTACCAAGGGAAAAAATTTTTCTGCCATTTTCCATCATGATTATTTTTGTGCCATCACGTCATTCCTCCGATCTCAAACGAACTTTTGCCAAAAATCAAGACCTCAACAACGGATCTTCCCTCCACTTCATCCTCAAATAATGATAATTTTTCATTATAGTTCGCTTCATAAATTATGCGTTTCGGACGTCGACAGCTGACCAAAATTTATTTATGTATTTATAGCAGGAGAGAAAGTTTCGGTGTTGTTTCATTGATTTTCATCAGTCAATTTTCTTTATATATATATACTTACTTACACCATTAGTTACTCATTTTCGCCAATAATCTCATGGGAAAATCTTCTTGAAAACAGATGTATAGAGAGAGGTTTTATGTTTTATGCGTATATATTATGTTTCGCTTATCAGTTTTGCCAGTTGAGTCCTTGAGAAAGGAGAATTATGACAGTAGCTGAGCGAGTTTACGACAGGAGTATCGATTTTTATGGAATTTTTCTTCGCGAGATTTTTGTCTTTTTATTCGAAAAACATGAGTTTTTCGTTCAAAAAAGAGGATATAGTCTGCTTCAGCGAAAGAGAAAAAACTGCCCACATGACCAAATGGCTAGAACGCTGGACATGGTTGTTGTTGACTCGCTGGTTCAAAGCCCATGTCCAGCGTTCTAGCCATTTAACCACGTGGGCAGTTTTTTCTCACTCTTGCTGAAACAGACTATAAGGGGTGTCAGTATTTCTGCACGGGTTTGATCTCACCCAGCTCACGATGCGCAAAATCAGAAAAGTGCATGGCATAGGGGTCAAAATTAAAAATAAATTTCCCCAATCGACTCAGCTCGCCAAGAGCTTCAAAACGAGTACCATATCATGGGGGTTTCCCCATGGCCGAGTGGGTTAAGTGACAGATTTTCACTTTAAAGGCGCGGGTTCGAATCCTAAAGTTGTTCAATTTTCATGAAAATTTTTGCATATCTCTATTTTACTCTCTAAAACATATATATATAAATTTTTAGACATTTTTTTAATCACACTAGCCAATATATGAAAAAACTATTATGCTAATTCGAAAATCCATTTTCCTATTCAACTTTCTATATTTATCTCTATATTTGTGCCTGATTCAGGCAATTTCGATGCATCGCTCGAATCGTCAGGCCAACTGCCAGCGAATCACCACCGCACAATGTCAAGGCATTGGATACAATGAGACAAAGTAGGTGGACATAACAAATTTGAGCTAATTTAAAAAAAATTATGACTAATTTTTGGTTGTCGACCAAAATTTTGGAAACCTAGTTTTTTGAGCAGAATTTTAAAAATTGTCGCCAATCGACTCAGCTCGCCGAGCGCTTCAAAATGAGTACCATATCATGGGTTTTGTGAGGGGTTTTCCCATGGCCGAGTGGCTAACACGCTCGGATTTCACTCAAAAGGCGCAGGTTCGATCCCGCACCAAAAGTCATTTTTTTGTCACTTTTTGTAACTTTGAGCATCATTAGATTTGACCAGATTCACATGCATACAAAAAAATCACCCAATATTTTACCCCCCACCTTTTTCACATGCCCATAGAAGGTTTTATGTCCATCCATAAATCAAGTCGAAGTATCATCGGAGCAAATTTTATGGGAGTTCTTTCGGTTCTCGGTGTGTGGTGTTAAATGTTAATGTGATGTCCTGCGCCTTCATCCTTCGACTTGTGTCTTGTCGTGCGGTAGTTCGAATGGGCTTTTTATTGTCTTCTTATGAGCGACGACGATCTCATCAAAGTTAAACGCTTTATTCTGACATGTTGCACATTTTTTGAGCGATGTTAACAGTCTTGAACTACCCCATTATTTTGATCAAAATCGTCTCTCGAAACGGGTTGAATGTGTCTGAACATTGACACGAAAACCCTGAATTTTAAATTTTAAAAAATGTGTATTTAAAAAACAAAGACGGCATTCTTGATAGCTCGACGAGACGAACAAAACGACATCAAAATTATCCAATTTGATAATTGGTTTGGGTTATTGAAACGAAAACTCTGATTCAGGGTTTTCGTTTCAATAACCCAAAACATTTTTTATTCGTTTTGGACGATGCAATAAAAATTGACTCGAGGCGGGGATCGAACCCCACCTTCATATTGATAGTCCGGCTCCCTATCCACTAGGCTATGGGCGCCAACTTTTTTATCGTTCAGAAGTATATACATGTGAATTTTCTAAAATTTTGACCACATTCAAGAATTTGGACTATATTTAGCCGCTAAGTGAAATTTTCGCTAGCCATGAAAGCCGACGACTCATCGCCAAAATTTGATTACAATTGGACTCGCTAAAATTAGCAATAGAACGCAGATTTGAGAAAGTGGATTTCCGAATTCCAAAACAATAGGCGTAAAATTGTCTTAAAGTACAGGGTGTATAACAAAAAACCGGAGTTTGGACGATTTTTTCATGTTTTTTCGACTCGAAAATTTTTTCCAAAAATGACTCTATTAGGGCTAATTTTATACGGGAATCGATTGCACGCATTCCCGAAGCTTGAAAACGCGTCCCTGATTCAGGGAATAGGGGTGAGTGTATTGAAGCGATGACCAATTTTTGCTATAATACATCAATTTTTCTTTGATTCAGGATCAGAAAAGCGACTTCAAGCTTCGGGAAGGCGCGCAATCAATTCTTCGCATAAATTTACCCATAGAAAGTCATTTTCAGGCAGAAAATCTAAAAATTTCGATTTTCGCTTCAATACATACACTTCGTTTCCCTGATTCAGGGTTAGGGAAGCGTTTTCAAGTGTTGGAAATGCGCGCAATCGATTCCTCGCATAAAATTAGCCTTAATAGGGTCATTTTTGAAAAAAATTTCGGGTCGAGAAATATGAAAAAATTGTCCAAATTCCGGTTTTTTTTATACACCCTGTAGTGTATGGAAGTTTGCGATTTGTAAAAAAATTGAAAAAAATTTACTTTGCAAAATTCTATTCTCTGAAGTATGGCAAAAAATTGCGTTTGAAATTGTTCATGTTTTCGTTGTAATACACAAAATTTTTGAATTTTTAAAATTGTCATAACATGACCATTGTAGCAATTTTTTATAACTCTATGAGACGACTAAAATTTCCTCGATGATATGCAAATTTTAAAACTATTACTAATTATTGCATCAAATCCGCTTATTTTCAAAATTTTTGGCCCGAAATTTTCTGACCCACTTTTTTTTTTGTTTTGGCGCGCTGTATCGAACTAGTCAGTTTGCCTTCCGTTGTTGTTGTCCTTGGCCGTATGTGTGTGTACAAAATTCCCTTTGGTGGAGCCGCCGCCGACTTGCACACGACCGTTTGGCTCTCACTCTAGTGGGACTGTTTAGCATAAAATTTGCATGTAAGCTGATAGAAAAATGCTTTTACGAACAACATTTTCTCTTGTAAAGGAGCAATTCACTCGGAAAAAATACTATGAAAAAAATCTTATATTCAGAAAATTCATGAAAAATGGAGCATTTTTTGTTTTTACGGCACCTTCTGAATCGTTGTAGTTTTTGAGAAAATTGCGTTTGAAGTTGGCGATGTTTGAAATCTGTGTATTACAACGAAAACATGAACGCAGTGAAAATTCGTCCCTGAAAAAATTAAATTTTTCACAGAAAATTCAATTGTTACCAAAAATTCGAATTTTTCATACAAAATCAAATTTTTTTGTGAAAATTGAATTTTTTTCAGGGACGAATTTTCACTGCGTTCATGTTTTCGTTGTAATACACAAGCTTTTTGAATATTTTTGCGGAAAAATCGATTTTTGCATCAATTTTTTACATTTTCATCAAATGAACATATAGCAATTTTTTATAGCTCGACGAGACGAACAAAATGACACCAAAATTATCCAATTTGAACATTGTTTTGGGTTATTGAAACGAAAACAATAATCAGAGTTTTCGTTTCAATAACCCAAAACAATGTTCAAATTGGAAAATTTTGATGTTGTTTTGTTCGTCTCATTTAGCTATAACAAATTGCTACAATGTTCATTTTATGAAAATTTAACAAATTGATGCAAAAATCGATTTTTTCGCAAAAAAGTTTGTGTATTACAACGAAATGCATGAACGCAAATTAAAATTTCAAACGCAATTATCTCGAAAACTACAACGATTCAGAGCATGCCGTAAAAACAAAAAATGCTCCATTTTTCATGAATTTTTCGAATATATAATTGCTTACTCCAAATATCCCTTATCAATTTTCCTGGCCTGTCACGGGTGTTATCAATAATTTGAGCATTTAAGACCGAGAGAGAGAGTGCGAGAGATTATCTTTACAACACCTCACAAAAGAAAGATACTATAAAAATTAAGTAGAGCCGAAGAAAAATACGTATTGTAAAATTGTTATTCAGCTTCTTAATACACATTAAGGAGGGGGAGAAAAATCGTTTGCAAGATAATTTTATAGCTACTGTGAATATATAAAAAATGGGCAGTAAAATTTTCGAATTTTATTCACACATCAGATAAAATTAAGAATGCACAAGTTACACAAAAAGTGACCATCCTTGTCACCCATACTTGGGCGGGGGGGGAGGTACTGTACCCCCCTAATTCGTCGTATCGGGGGAAAAATTAATGGACCAATTCGTATTTTGACGGCGAATACATCCACAACATAAATACGAATTCGCATTTGACTACGATTTCGTATTTTCAATTCGTATTTCGACTTTTTCGCCTGTCGACGTTTTTTTTTGGTCGGCAGTAACCTTTGGGACCAATTCGTATTTTGGGGCCCAGTATCCCTGCTTGCCCATGTATGTTGTCACTGGTCAGAAATATGCGAATTTGCGAAAATTGGCTTGACATTTTTTTATGACTCCGAAATTAGTCTTATACATTTCATTGCACTTCTCATTCCAACAACAACACAATTTAATCCACTCTCGCTCTTTTTAAACAACCCCAAAATGCCGACATTGTTGATCGCCCCGAACAATTTGCCACCCAATTCGGCATGTTGTTTTTGAGTATATTTCCAAAATCCATTCTCGCGTCAGACAAGAGAAAATCTCTGCTTTTGTCTTGTCCGCCTGCGGGACTTTCTCCTCTTTCGCTGGCGAGATGAGCTTGGCAATTTGCCTCAAATAGACTCCCGGTGATTTATGCAATTGTTTGTGGTGGACGTCGGGCGGTCAAAGCCCTAAAAGCATATGAAAAATTTGCCTAGAACCGTGCCGGTGTCGGAGATTGATGACATGTACTCTCGGATGGACTCCCCGAGGCGCTCTATGAACATTTTCCAACAACTGGGGGTAAAGTTCATTTCGAGAAAAAAGTTGGAGAGAATAATGGTCTGGATTCCGGTGGGAAAATATCCATACATATTACTTGAGTACGAGTTTTAGAGGGAAATTTTGATTGAATTAAGTTTTGGAAATGGAAAATTCTTCAAAAGTTGTGGGTATATATATACAAAGTTATTTTATGTCAGATAAAAAATAAACGTTATGGAAGTCCAGTCAGTTACAACCATATGAAAAAATGATATGTTCGAAAAGATCATGAAAAATGGAGCATTGTTTGTTTTTACGGCATGTTCTGAATCGTTGTAGTTTTCGAGATAATTGCGTTTGAATTTGTTACAAGCTCTTCGTTGTAATACACAATTCAAAAAAGTTTGTGTATTACAGCGAAGAGCTTGTAACAAATTCAAACGCAATTATCTCGAAAACTACAACGATTCAGAACATGCCGTAAAAACAAACAATGCTCCATTTTTCATGATCTTTCCGAATATATCATTTTTAAATAACTGACTGGACTGGTCCTTTAATGTTATCTGTCTAAAATGAAAAACAAATTTTTTTCCCACACTTTCGATATTTGCCTTTGACCCGATTCTGGCATGGCAGTGGCATTTTTGCATCAATCATTTTTCTGATAGACTCCTAGATAATCTCGAGGTCAGATAGGGGTCGATTTTCTAATGGAAATTTACAACCATCGGCTGCAAAAGTGACAAGAAAAGATGGATTTTTGAGCCATGTTTAGGAAAAATTTTGATCTAACAAAAATTTTAGGGTCATAAAATCTCGAAAATGCGTTTACAAAAAAAGTATTTTCGTTCCAAATTTTTTATTCTCTGTTTTTGCTCAAAAATCGATTTTTTCTCCAAAAATTCAATTTCCACAAAAATTGATTTTTTTGTGAAAAATGAAATTTTACTCAAAAATGGATTTTTTTATTAGAATCGAACTTTTGCAGATTTGAATTTAATCTTGAACCTAACAAAGTTGCCAAAAACTCTGTTTCAAAAAAAATTTTCCGACACCAGATTTTCAACAATCGTCTTTTTTTCCCCAACTTGCAACAGAGTTTTGATGAGTTGTATAACCGATAACCTTTTCTTCTCTCTTTGTCCGATTTGAAAAATTTGAAAAGTATCATCTGTGAGAAAACCAGCAACATCTCTTTGGCCAACAACTTCACTTTGTTACTAACATTACACACATAAACCAAGCTACTGTAGTCGGAAAAAAGGAAGCCCAGTTGAGATATGGCATTGTTGTCCATTCGTGTGGCAATGCCGTAGTGAAAATAAATTTCTTTTTTGGCTATGAAAAACTGCCTTGCTTAAATTGAGCAGTCGATGATTGATTGTGGACTGTCTGTTTGGGGGTTAGTTTGTTGAGGAGGAGGAAAATTTCCAGCTGAATGTGCGCGAAAGAAAAAAGCTTGAACCAAAAAATGAAAAGGCAAAAAATGGTTCAAAAAAATTTATTTAAATTTTAGATTCCCAAATTTTGTTGGTGACGAACAGCCAGAAACTGCAGCCGAGGTTTTCTCTACTTTTGAGCCATTGATTAGCGTAAAATGCTCACCGCATCTACGGTTTTTCTTGTGCTCCGTCTATTTTCCAATGTGCACCGAAAAAGTAGGTCTAGAATTTTTTTAGAGATACACAAGTTTTAAAAAGTGACAAAATCCTCGTCACTGGATTTAAAAGGGGTCCAAAGTAAGGTCGAGTAGAAAATTTTTTTAAAAATGACCTTTCTAGGGATAATTTTGGCTGAAAAATCCAAAAAACACACTCAAAAAATTGTTTTATAGCAGGTAGAAAATTCAACCTTTATTTCGAGTTATATGCTACACGGTCAAAAAACAGGTTTTGAGGTCAAAAAATGCCTAAAACACGGTCAAGGAAATTTTTTTTGGATTTTTTGAGTGTGTTTTTTGGATTTTTCAGCCAAAATTACCCCTAGAAAGGTGATTCTTAAAAAATTTTAAAGAATTTTTCTACTCGACCCTACTTTGGACCCCATAAATATGTGAATTTTGGGCACGTTCGTGGTGACAAATTTCTCACCATTGTGACAAATTTGTTCCAAGAACAAACAAATTTGTCGTTCCTAAACCTCGCATATGTAAAGCCGCTGAAAAATTGTTACTGTAACTTTGAGGGTCGCTACGGATAGCATCCGGGTTGCCGTAATAGATGTTATGACGCGTCTGGATTGTGGGTTGTCGCGACAGACTCCAACTTTGTCACGACAGATGCAAGAAAAGATCGCGTCCGGACTGGCTGTTACGACGCGTGCGGATTGTCGTAACCGGTTATGACAATCCGGACGCGATCTTTTCTTACAGCTAATCATGACCACAGTTGCACAGAACCCGGTCCAAAATTTTTGTTTTTATAACCCACTCCCTCTGCAGTTTGGCGACCTTTTTTTATAAGGTCATCGGTCCCGGGAACTGATGACCTATCCCCTTCCCACCCCATGACCTACCCCCCCCCCCCGGTCGAATTTTACCGGGATTGTGCAACTGTGGTCATGACAAAGTTGGAGTCTGTTGCGACAGCCCACAATCTGGACGCATCTGTCACGACCCTGGGCATTACTAGCAGGGATGCCAAGTCCAGAAGAATTGAAATAAAGGACATTTTTTGATAAAAAAATAAGGTCTTTAATAAAATCGTAAAAAAAATTTTCCACCAAAAAAAAGATTTTATAGTAAAATTTGTTTAAAAAAATAAGAATTGGCCTTTCAAAATAAGAACAAATCTTATTAATAAGGACACTTGGTATCCCTGATTACTAGTCAGAAATATGCGAATTTTGAGCATGATAATATTTTGCTCATTGTGACAAATGTGTCATCCCGAAACAAATTTGTAACCATTGTCTCTATGAACAAAATATTATCGTGTTCAAAATTCTCATATCTCTATCCGATGACAAAGATTGTCACTTTTTGTATAAAACTTGTGCATCCCTAGAATTTTTCAAAAATTATGATTTGGAAATGTTAGATTTGAAAAGAAAATTTTTTGCACATTTTTCGAGTTTAAAAAATTTATTTTCAAATTTCAGGTCCCCGACCCAATTGGCCCATGTCGACCATTATGTGAACGTGTCCGTGACGACTGTATACCCGTCCTAAAGGACTTCAGTTATCCATGGCCAGATGCTTTGGAATGCTCAAAATTTCCTCAAAGTAGGTTTTCATGCTTCGGGAATGTGCGCAATCGATTTTTCGCATAAAATTACCCCTAGATATGCCATTTTGTAACAAAAAAATTAGGCAAAATTTTTTTCCGGAGATTAAGCCCTAAAAAATACCCCCCTTTAAAAAATTCGAAAAATAAAATTTTAGATAACAACGATCATCAAATGTGCATGCCTGGCCCATTGAGCGATGAAAATGAGGTTGAAACAAAAACTCAGTCTTCGAATGAACAGACTTCGAATCAAGAACCAGAAAATTTATATGAGATCGATCCGAGAAAATATGTAAGTTTTTGGAGTGATAAAAAAACTCATTTTTCAAAACAATTTTGATCGTTTTGAAAAACGTTTTTGGAATCCACAACAATTTTTATTAAAAAAATCAAAAAATTTAATTTTTTAGGTAAAAAATCTTAATTTTTTGCTCAAAAATAGAATTTTTTAGTGAAAATCGAATTACTTTTGTTAAATTCTGTTTTTCTCAAAAAATTTTTCCAAATATTTTTATTTTTTACAAAAATTTTTAAAAATTGAAATTTCTGTCAAAAATCGAACCCCTCCCAAAAAATTTTGGGATTCGGTGAATTTGAACCTATTTACAAATTTTACCAAAAAATCAATCTTTAGGTCCTGTCAGGTGCGAGATGCTCCCTTCCAAGCTTGGTTTATATCAATCGTACCGCACAATGCGTACCAAAATGCAACTCATCAAAAGGCTATAACATTGTAAGTAGGGCTGGAGGGAGGAAATTTTTTCCCGTTTTACGAATCGGGAATTCCTGTGGGCTCAACGTTGTTTAACTTGCCAGATCAGATGATCTGGCAATCATCGACAAACGAAATTCGCGCCAACTTTTTATATAGTACTGCGGGAAACGGAGTATAAGCAATTCAAAAATTGTTTGTTTCAAAACTCAACTGTTTTTTTTCAGAACGATATATCATCTGCTCGAGATGCTTTGATAATAGCATCGATTATCAGTGCTGGACTTACGTTTGTGTGTTTACTGTTTTCTTGTGTTAGGCAGATGTAAATTTTTGGATTTAAAAAAAAAATAATTTTTTTTAGGCCGGTGCCATTTATGAGGAAGCCGATTGAAAAATCATTGTTTTTCTGCACGTTGTGTTTTGCATTTTCATCGGCTGTTTATCTCTTCAGTTTATTCGAAAAAGACAGGGTATTGAAAAAAATACTAGCTAAAGTGCATTTCACGAGAAGTTGTAGCGCCGTGGTGAAGTGGTGAGAGACGCCGATCGTTCGATCTGGCAAGTTAAGCAACTTTGAGACCGTCAGGTTCGATTCCGCTAGGGTAAAACTTTTCAATTTCGGAAATTTTTAACAAAATAAGGCAATATTTGGCCGAAATTTTTTCCGAAATACAGACTTTTGAAAAAGTTTCGACTCTAGCGGGGATCAAACCTGACGGTCTCAAAGTTGCTTAACTTGCCAGATCGGACGGTCGGCTTCTTTCACCACTTGACCACAGAGCGGCAACTTTCGTGCAATCTTCTCGTGAAACGCGCTTTATATTTTTCTGAAATTTTTTAGGTTGCTTGTATGGACTATAATGGACATAGTTTGTTCGTCGTTCCCGGGGTTCAGCATGTGCCTTGCACACTGTTGGCCACTCTCTTGTATTATTTTGGTACAGCTGGCAGGCTTTGGTGGTTGATTTTATGTTGCTCGTGGCGATGGTGCTTAAAAGATCATACAAATTCAGAATCGGTGAGTGGACAGCAGAGTGCCGTACGAGCTCTCCGAAGTTTTCGGGGAGGNTTTGGTGGTTGATTTTATGTTGCTCGTGGCGATGGTGCTTAAAAGATCATACAAATTCAGAATCGGTGAGTGGACAGCAGAGTGCCGTACGAGCTCTCCGAAGTTTTCGGGGAGGCCCCGGCCAAAATTTCAACAAATCAAGGGTCTCCCTTGCGTTTTTTTTTGAAAATTTTGGGCAAAAACATAAGGGGAGGATCACATAGCTTAGCCAAGGGAGCCGTGCCCCCCCTCGTTCTTGAAAAAATTTGGTTACTTATGCATTACCCCCCCCCCTCCCCAAGCTGAAAAAAGGCATAGGCTTAGTTCTTAGGCTTAGCCTAAGGATTAGGTTTAGCCTTAGGCTTTTTTATATTTTTTTAGGCCTAGCCTAAGCCTTTAGGCCTTTGTTCAGCTTGGGAAGGGATTCTGCATAAATTTATGCAGAAATCCCCTCCCCCTAGGGGCATAGTGCATAAGTACCGGATTTTTGAAAAAAAATTTCGGATCGGAAAAATAGAACTAAATCGCCAAAATTCCGGTTTTTTTCAATACATCCTGTACCTTCAACTTTTTTACTTGATTTTTTAAGGAACACTTCATCTTTCGTTCTCACGTTTTCGCTTGGGCAACTCCATTGGTAATTATCACGCTAGCCCTGATGGCTCAAAGCATACATGCCGATCCTCTCGCAAACCTATGCATGGTTGGCGGAAGTTCTCGAATTCAGCATCAAGTTTTCGTCTCACTACGCGAGCTGGTTCTTTTCTTTGGCAGTTTATTACCCCTAGCATCTGGATGTCTGACCAGCGTCCACTCTAATCAACCCAATGGAAGTGGTCATAATTCGGGTGCAGGTGAGAAAAATGTTGTCTTCAAAAAGATTTATCTGATTTTCAGGGTTGATTGGGGTATTATATCCGGTAGCCGCTGCATTTTGGTTGATTGCATCGATACAATATTTGTTCAATCCGAATTCATATGGTTGGAATATTGTTAGTGCATTCAAATTGTTGGCTGATCCCACTTTAGGTAAAAAATTAGGCCTAGGATTGAATTCACCTCACACAAAAAAGCGACACATTTTCGTGATTCAAGTTTTTGGTCAAAATCGATCAACGTGCTGGTCTCTATTTTAAGTGTTAAAAAATTTTGAAGAAAAAACTGACAGAGCCATACCCAGGATTGTTTTATGGGGGGATACAAGATCCCAAAGAGATCAAAAGCATAAGGGGTCAAAAAATCGAATTTTGACCAAAATTCGATTTTTTGGGGCCATTTGGATTTGTTATTCTTAAAATTTTTTTTGGTCCTTGTGGGGGCGAGTACCCCCTGTACGGCCCTGAAAACTGTTTATCCTCTTTTTTGGTGAGGTGAATTCGAACCTAATGCTTAAAATTATGCAAATGTTGAATGGTGATTAAAAAAAATTTTTCACGTTTTGCGCTTTTTTTTCTTAAGTTTGGTGTCAACTTTTATGCAAATTTTAGTTTTTTAATTTTTTTCTTGTTAAATAAGTTTAAAGTCCGACGGAGTAGCCGAGGCGAATAAAGCACGTTGTTGAGGTAAGGACAACCCTTGTACCTCGAAGCTCGTATGAGAAACGTGGCTATCAACCCGGTCTCCCACAACTGCCTATAACCGTCAGCTTGCCAACGACTACGCCACCGAACAATGGCCTACCACCTCAACAATATTATTCCGCTGGTGTTTCAATCACGAATAGTACGTATACTCATCCACTGCCGGTCCCACCACCCCCACTCGTTCCAACTGTTAGGCAGTAATTTGTTGATGAAAAAGTTGAAGGCAAAGAAAGATACCTCAAGATTTATAAAATGGTTTACAGTGTATTTGTATATATATATTAAGTTTAAATGGATATATAAATTTATTTTTAACTTATACAGTATAGGGTCAGCAAAAAACCGTACTTTTGAGTTTTTTAACATACGTTTTGAGGCAAAATCAAATCGACGCAGGTTGAAAATGCAAAAAAACGATATCTCTAATAACTGCAAATATAACATTGAGTGTCGCAAGCTTGATTTGTCCAAGTCCCATCAATCGCATTCAAAACGACACAATTGTAATTTGGAACTATGTTGGGTGATCCTAAAATATTGTTCGAACTCGATTCCCAATAATTCTACCGGTTCTCCAATTCGTATAAGTCGAAGAATCATAATTCGCCCATGTCCAATTAGAACTGTTTGAAATATAGGCACTTTTAAATAGTCCAATATAAAAACTAGCACAGCTTGGATCCGCCTGTTTTGCATAGCCTAAAAGTGTTTTTTTTTGTTTCCGATTACATATGTATGAACAAACCCAGCAGATCGGAATTTTCAAAAGCATTCGTAATTGTAACGAGAGTACCATACGAGTTTTGAGCACAATTCGTATACGCTGCATCCCAAGCTAATGGAGAGCCAAATGCTTCGTAGCAAATTGTGTTTTTGACTTTGGATTGGTATCCACGATTGCACACTAAAAATTTTTAAATAAATTTTGGCCTAGCCTCGGAACTGATATTGATCGAGCAAGAGGTCTGAAACTGGGCATGGAATTGGACCTGGGCCTGTATCTGGACTTGGACCTTGAATATGTATGGTATGTCTGATTTCAACTGAGACAATGACTTTGATCTAGCTATTCCTTCTGGGCAGACGCAATCAACAGGATTTCAAAAACTGATACTTTTTTGAAGTAATTTTATGGAAAAATATTCTCTAAAGGCTTAGATTTAAGTCTAAGCCTAGGCTTAAGGTTAAGCCTAAGCCTAGGCTTAAGCTTAGGCTTAATCTTAGGCTTAAGCCTAAGCTCAAGCCTAGGCTTAAGGTTAAGTCTAAGCTCAAGCCTAGGCTTAAGGTTAAGTCTAAGCTTAAGCCTAGGCTTAGGCTTAACCTTAAGCCTAGGCTTAGACTTAAATCTAAGCCTTTAGAGAATATTTTTCCATAAAATTACTTCAAAAAAGTATCAGTTTTTGGTATCCTGTTGATTGCGTCTTCCCAGGGGGAAGAGCTCCAAAATTTTATACATGAATAGTTATCTGGTAAATTTTTCGGATAATCTCCCAGAACTGGAGGTATAGCCTAAAATCAACTTGTTCCAACTTCAAGCCTTTCAATTTCCTACTTGATTCCATACGATTTGATCTTTTGCCCTATATCCTGTTTTCATTGTCGACTGTTGATTAAATTCCCAATACTCTAAAGCAGTATTATCCGACGAAGTCGTGGGCTTCCATGAACCATCTGTTGTAGGCTTTCTAAATTTCCTTCGATAAGCTCCAAAATATAATATACTACTACCCATATTTAGCAAAATTGGTCCAAGCTTCTTCTGCAAATGCACCCAATGCTTTATCAGTTGCATTCCAATTAGCATTATTATCAAATACATACTGATATTCACAGCCATGTGGAGCTGCTAAAGTTATTATTTTTTAAATACTTTAAAGATCAAATCAAAAAATTTACGATGCCAATTCGGCAAAGGATTTCCATGGTTGTTGAGAGTCGACGACCAAGCAAATTCATAGGTATAAACATTTGGATTATTGTTCGATAAATAGTATTTAATATCTCTGGGTGCTCCCCACGTGAAAAATGCTGGTGTTCCTATCTAAAAATCGTTCTAAAACTCATCATCCTAAGCCTATAAACTCGTTTTTCTAAAAGAAGAGTAAATGTCCAAAGTGATCAAGTTTCAAGCCAAGGCCCATGTCCGTGTCTAGATCCATTTCCTGATCCAGGTCGAAACGCGTTGAATTTCATTTCGGGCTAGCTTCATATCCAAATCAGATTTTTAATCAAGCCCACGCCGAGCATACTTGCGCAAGAGGGACTGTCCCCCCCCCCCTACTTCTTATCGGAGGAAAAAATAGAATACCACTTCAACCCATTCTATGTTCATGTTCTTTCTAGATCGACCCCAACTTCGAAATTTTTAACAATCTTACATCAACGATAAATTGCAACCATGCCAAGTGATCATCATCAGCTGTACTCGGTGGTAAATAATTATCTTCGAAGATCTTGATAATAGACTGTGATTGATTACCGAACCATGTTGCATATTGTTTCGTAAGATTTGACTCAATGTTTTCGCGTGTATACGACGTTAAATTTTGGTCCCTGATCACATTCGGTATTTCTATAAAATGAGCATATTTTAAAAGGAAATTTTTCTTACGCCATGCTGCATATTCATCTACTCATGCATTCGGATAATAGCTGGTCTAAATTCTTTCATGCTTGCTAAAAAATAAATTTGGATATAAAATTCGTTTAAAANGGTCCCTGATCACATTCGGTATTTCTATAAAATGAGCATATTTTAAAAGGAAATTTTTCTTACGCCATGCTGCATATTCATCTTTACAAGTGCCTATTATCACTGGTATATTTGGTCTTTTCTTAGCTAAATTTTGAGGTGTGTCAGGTAGAAAATAATTATCTTGAACCATATTCCAACAAACCGAATTGATATTCCAACCAGGAGAATTTCCAGCACCAAATTTCTATAAAATAATGTTCGAAATTGATTTTGAAATAGATAGGGAACAGTGTAGTGATGCGGCCATCGAAACTACCCGGGAGGCTCCTTCAAGCCTCCCGGGTAGACTCAGCCTTAGACTAACTTATATTGTTTTACAAAGTCTTTTTATTCCAGTCGTTGTTACAAGCTCTTCATTGTAATACACAAACTTTTTGAATTTTTTGCAGAAAAATCGATTTTTGCATCAATTTTTTAAATTTTTATAAAATAAACATTGTAGCAATTTTTTATAGCTATGAGACGAACAAAATGACACCAAAATTATCCAATTTGAACATTGTTTTGGGTTANTCCCAATTTGAAATTGTTTTGGGTTATTGAAACGAAAATTCTGATTCATGTTTTCGTTTCAATAACCCAAAACAATTTTCAAATTGGATAATTTTGGTGTCATTTGGTTCGTCTCATTTAGCTATAAAAAATTGCTACGACGTTCATTTTATGAAAATTTAAAAAATTGATGCAAAACTCGATTTTTTCGCAAAAAATTCAAAAAAGTTTGTGTATTACAACGAAGATTTTTCAAATGCAATTATCTCGAAAACTACAAAAAATTCTGGTCAGCCCTTGGTCCTAGGTTCGAAATTCAAGCTAAAATCTAATACCACTGCCGCTGTTAATCCATCCTGAACACTTATTTTCATTAAACAATCTTTTAAAGCAGTGAAATTTCCAGAATCCCACATAGCTTGTGTATAATTACAGGCATATTGAGCCATAAGAAAATTCTGGTTTGTAGGACCTACGCTGTCTTCATAACAAGTTAAAACTGTACCAGATTCCATTATAGCTTGTTGAAAGAGGTCTAAATTAACGGTTCAAGAAAGTACGATTTACTCGTTGAATATCTACCCGAGAAGGGATTTGGACCTAGAACTGGACTTTTTCTGACATGGACCTAGATATGGAGGCATACGGACCGTTGTTACCCAACTTTGCGGTAGCCGACACTTATTTCCTGGCACTTGTTACTGCGACAGATGTTTCGTGACAGATATTTCGCGACACTTGTTACCGCGACAGATATTTCGCGACACTTGTTACCCAAAATTTTTTTTCCTTGATAAGTTCGACAGGCAGGCAGAAGTTCTGCTGCAAAAAATTACATCGTTGTCTAGCCTCCCTGTCGAACTTATCAAGGAGAAAAAATTTTGGGTAACAAATGTCGCGAAATATCTGTCGCGGTAACAAGTGTCGTGGTGACAAATGTCAATAAATATGTGTGCGAAAACAACTGCCGGAAACAAATGTCGTGAAATAGATGTCGTGTAACATGTTCGCGTAACAACGGTCCGTATGCCGATATGGACATTGACATGGACCCGGATTTGGACCTGGACATCGACCTTGACATTGACTTGGACCTGAACTTAGACCTAGACATAGGCTGGGATCTGAGCTATTATTAGAAATGACCCGAGATTTACTTTGTGAAAGCGGTGAGTAGGTATGAGACGAAACCGAATATCCACCAGCGGATTGTCCAAATATTGTAATACGATTAGGATCACCGCCAAAATACGAGATCTCTTCTTTTAGAAATTTTAAAGCCAAGACCTAAAATTAGAGACTTTCTCCATAGTCTAACTTTAGTTTACTTGATCCAACATGCCAAGATTAGGCGGAAAATCATTCGTGAACGTTGTAAAAAATCCTAAAATTTGGATTTGTTGACGTGCAAACAATTTTACCTAACCATCCCATTCTGTAATCTATGCTTGCTACAACAACTCCTTTTGAAACGAAATTTCTAATTATATTCGCTGTGCCTAGATGACTAGAGCCCGTCACTAAACCTCCGCCATGTATCCATATCATAACAGGATATTTAGTAGTAGATAATGCCTTAAAGGGGGTATTTTTTACGGCCTAATCTCCGAAAAAAACTTTTCCTAATTTTTTTGCAAAATGACATATCTAGGGGTAATTTTTATGCGAAAAATCGATTGCGCGCATTCCCGAAGCGTGAAAACCTTTGTTTGACCCTTAAAAATTGAAAAATACGTATTTTTATCCATATATACGTATACAGTCGGCGCTCGTTATAACGCCCCCTCCCAAAAGGGGCTTTATAACGAGCGCCGACTGTATCAGAATCTGAAAAACTGCCCGGGAGGGGGCGTTATATCCAATTTTAGGGGGCCGTTATAACGAGCGCTGATTGTACTATAAAAATACGTATTTTTCAATTTTTAAATGTCAAACAAAGGTTTTCACGCTTCGGGAATGCGCGCAATCGATTTTTCGCATAAAATTACCACTAAATATGTCATTTTGCAACAAAAAAATTAGGAAAAATTTTTTCGCAGAGATAAAAAATAGGCCGTAAAAAATACCACCCCTTTAAAATTAAGCCGCTTTAAAACCTTCAAATCACAAATTCTTACGTTCGGAGTGATGATATTCACATATAAGCAATCTTCACCGATATTCGACGACTTTTGATCTGGTTGGATACAAGCTAGACGATAGTATGTTGCATTGTAGGGACTAGGTCCTGGATATTGAAGTAGTGGACGAGGTTGCTAAAAACTGCACGTTTTCGAGGACTTCACGAAATTTTACTTTATATCGTAGCGCTCCAATGGGTGGCAACGCAAAAGGAATACCCAAGAAAACATCCCCTTGCCCATAATAAGTCTGGTTAGTATCATTTCCATTATCGATATGATAGCCTACTAACTGGCCTCGGGTGGTATTTACATAGACGGAAGCACCATTTTGGCAGTAGATTTGATCGAACCATGCAGATAGAGATGTTAGAAATAAAAGAAATTTGAGAAATGTAAGCATCTAAAAAAACCTTAAGGCTTATCTTTATATTGGGTTGTTCAAGAAGTGATAGCCGCTCAAAAAATGCCTCTAATTTCGTCATTTTTCTGCCATTTTCGATGAAATTTTTTTCAGCATTAGAAAACTGATCATGGGAAATCCGAATGTGAGGTTCTTTTTGCCTGAAAATCAATTTTTCATATCGAAAATGAGTTTTTTTTGTTGAAAAACAACACCATTTTTTAGCAATATATTCGTTCAAACTCGGTTTTTGGTACTTATGTACTATGTTCCTCCTAGAGAAGCGCGCCGACACTTGCGGACGAACTTTTGCGGACCTGACACTTGCGGAAGAACATTTACGAACCCGAAATTTGCGGACGACATTTGCGGATTAGTCCGATACAATCCGCAAATGTTCGTTCGGAGTGTCGGGTCCGCAAAAGTTCGTCCGCAAGTGTCGGCGCGCCCTGGGGGGGGGGATTCTGCATAAATTTTAAAGGAAATTAAAGGAATTATACTTTACAGTCACAAATACGAATCGAGAAGTGCTGTAAAGTACACGCACTCCTTAAAATTATAATAAATTTTCTCTTCTAATTATACTTAGGTAAGCAATAAAAATATGATACAGGGTGACTAAAAAATACGTACGCACCTCATTTTTTGTATTTTTCTTGCATTTTTAAACAAATTTTATATCAAAACACAACAATAATAACAACAACAACAGAAATTATTCAAAATGACCACCATTTCCATCAATGCACTTCTTTAGCTTCTTCGAAAAGTTGTCCACAATACCACGTAGTGTATCAACAGAGATCTCATTCCATGAGATCTCTGTTGATACACTACGTGCTCGCTTCAACGATTCGACAGTCTGGTGGGGTTTCGCATACGCTTTCCCCTCCAAAATGCTCCATACGCTGTAGTCGAGGGGGTTCAAGTCGGGGCTGTATGGCGGCCATTCTTTTCTTTTGTGATGAAGCGTTTTATAGCCTTCCTTACCGTCGCCTCATGTATACCAAGAAGTCGACCAATCTTACGTTTCTCAACACCGCGCTCATGCATTCGGATAATAGCTGGTCTAAATTCTTTCATGCTTGCTAAAAAATAAATTTGGATATAAAATTCGTTTAAAAATGCAAGAAAAATACAAAAATAAGGTGCGTACGTTTTTTTAGTCACCCTGTAGAATCAAAAACACATAGATAAATAATAAAAGAGCGATCGAATCGAAAACACAAATAGATAACAAATAAAGAATGCGAGCGGATAAAAAAACATAAGAAGAATTTGCTACTACATACTTTAAACATCCTAAGTACTAATTGGAACAAAAATTTTTGAATTAAAATCATGTGCTTGGTTATCAAAGAACGAGCAAAATTTTTGGGCTTATAAATAAGAAGTAGATTAACAAAACAAAACGAAACGAAAACGGTGACCTTTTTTTTCTTCACTTTTCATTTTGTCTTAAAAGGAGATAAACATTAAATTTTTTTCTTTGGGATATCGTCTTGAGCTTGAATGCGATATTTTATAAATTTACAAATGCGTGAGTCTGTTCATAAGTTAGGAGGACCGACGGGATTCTAACCCAAAATTTAAAGTCCGAAATTTAGAACCCAAAACAGGCTATAACCCCCTGTTGCACCGAACATTTTGCTCGAACCAAAATTTTTACACGAATATATTAGTCATAAGATATAAAAATTAAAAATATTTCTCAAACTTCAAATCCTTTATACATAGGTCACCAGTAGGGAGAGGGGGTACACCGGTCCCTCTGGATGGATGAATAGCCTTTTAGGGGAGGGGTACATGCATATATGAACAAGGAGGTGGGACAAGCTACCTCGGGGCTATATGTTGTCGACAAAAAAAGGTCGATTTTTTCAAAAATTTATATGATGAATGAATTTGGGGGAGGGTACATGAAGCCCNGGGGGGGGGGGGGGGGGGGTACATGAACCCCATGATGGATGGATGAATGACTATAAAGGCGGAAGGTCCGAGGATGAGTGGTGAGGGAGGTACTGTACCCCCCCCCTTGGTAACCTATACCTTTATAGTTGTTGATTTTTCCAATTGGTTATCAATTAATGTATAATGATGGTACAAAGCGATGATGGCAGTATATTCGACCTTGAACGTCACACGGGTTCGAATCTTGCCATCGTCAAATTGTTTTTGCACTTTTTTCGAATGCAAAAACAATTTGAAAGTTTATAAAAAATTTAGAGAAATGTTACGTCGAACAACGTTAATTTCTTTTATTCTATTATATTCTTTACACTATGCTAAATCGACTAGCTTCAACGTTTCTGTTAACACTGACGCTCCAGTTCATAAAGTTACGGAAAAATTTTTAAGCATAGGTTTGGACATTTGGATGGTAGTTTATCCATCAGGCTGGAATCCATTAAACTTCACGTAAATTTTATGAAAATACTTAAGTTTCATAAAAACTTCATAGATTTATGACGCCACTAGCCAAGGCATTAGGTTCAGCATATTTGCGTGTCGGTGGTACACGTGCCGATGTTTATACCTTTGTACCATCAAATTCGACAAATACGACAAATTCTCCAATGATACGAGGTAAGACACAATTATTTTATCCGCCAGTTCACAAACGAACAATAAGACCTTTCGATGAAGATATATTTATCAAAAAGGTTGAAAAATTTTGCCAAAAACAAACTATAGGAGTGAGGAAGTGCACAAAAAGCACGTGTCCCCTTTCACCGGAATCTTGTTAGTATAACTTTTTGTAAAATTGTGGTTCGCACAAACTTTTCGTACAATTGTTCTGTACAATTATTTTTCGTAATAACTTTCGTACGAAAAATAATTGTAGGAAAAGTGTTGTACAAAAATTGTGCTGTACAAAAAGTTCTGTACGAAATGTGATTTACGAAAGGTGATTGTACGAAAAGCACCGTACGAAAAATACCATACGAAAAGCATCACACGAAAAGTACCGTACGGCTTATCAACGGTCTTCAGACACATGCATCGTTACAAAAATGTGTTGAGTCGAAAAACCACCGAGAAACATATATAAGTGACATAATAAATAATATAAAAAACATCTACGTTTTAGGGGACCAATTAGACATCCTCCATAATTTCTCTAAAAATGCTGGATGGCGACTAATTTTCGATTTAAATCTATGCCTACGATCTGGTGCAAAATGGAATTCCTCGAATGCATTAGAGCTAATCAATTATGCTAGCCAACGTAATTATCAGCTAGATTTTGAACTTGGAAATGGTAAGACTTTTTTTGGGTTGTTACCAGGGCTGTAGCCAAGGAATTTAGCAAACTATCGCAAATTGTTAGAAAAACAATTTAAAACCTATCGCAAATGTTTCAAAAACTATCGCAAAAAATTTTTTGCCTGGAAACGTCCATGTGAGATGTTTTAACCCTTTAATGTCGGCTGTTACACCGGTGTAACACGATTTTGAAGGCTGATAAAAAACGATAGCTAAGTCCGATAACATTAATTCTTTTTGAATTTGTTAATTTAGTGTTTAAACGATTCAAAATCAAAAACCGCGTCAAAAAATCTTTTTTCCTCATGGAGATATCGGCTTTTGAAAAAAGTTACCCTCATTTTTGGACCAAAAACAAAATTTTAGGGTCGAAAACAAAAATACATTTTTAAGGTTTTCTCATGATCCCAGAAGGCTAGAAAAATGGTTTTGGTCATTTTATTAAGGTTTTTGGGGGTGAGGAATCCGAATTTGAAGTCCATTTTATGATAGGGGTTAACCCTAAAGAGTTACCGAAAATTAGTCCATTTTTAAAAAATATATTTTTTCAGACGTAATTAAATGTCTTTCGATGAAAATAACATTATTTTTAAACAATATTTCATACCTGATAAATACGATAAAAGCCTTATTTTCAGTAAAACTCTGCAGGATTATATAGCCGGCATTAAAGGGTTAATAGAAAATCAACCACGTAATTTTGCGATATATCGCAACCCTTTTGCGATATATCGCAAGGCAAAACCTATCGCAATGCGATAGGTTGCGATATGCTGGCTACGGCCCTGGTTGTCACATAATTTGTTGCCGCCCAAAAAATATATCGAAAATCGGGCATTTTTCGCTCGTTTTCGATGAAATTTTTTTTCAGTAGTGGGTAAGAGTGTATGCTGAATACGATCCAATCGATCTTTTTGAGCGAAACTCATGTTTTCGTGTCAATATCCAAAAAAAGCTTGAGCCCAGGCCTAAGCTTAGGCTCAGACCTAGGCTTAGACCTAAGCTTAAGTCTAGGCCTAAGCCCAAGCCTAGGCCTAAGTTTAAGCCTAGGCCTAAGCTTAGGCTCAGACCTAGGCTTAGGCCTAAGCTTAAGCCTAAGTTTAAGCCTATGTCTAAATATATATTTGAATTTTTTAAAGATCTTTGAATCAGAAAAATATAAACACGAATTTAGAACCCGAGTGGTTTCAACACATATTGAATGTAACAATGAATATTACACAAGTTGTAGAAGGTTATAGCGATCTACGAAATATTTTGAATGCAAATGGCTTATATAATAACAGTATAATTATTGGCCCATCTAGTGGTAGTAGTAATTTACTAAATGCGTATGTGATTAATAATTTTGTCCCTTGAAGGAAGATATATTTTAGTTTTCTAAATGATGGTGGTGGAAAATCTATAAATGCATTGTCTTATCATCAGTAAGTTTTTTACAACTTTAATTATCCTAATTTCATGCAGATTGTATGTGTGATGCGGCTTATACATGTGACAAAATTCTACCGTTGTTTTCCAACATATATACGTTCTGAAAATCACTTCCGGAGGTTTTTAGGAACGAAAAATACTATTCCGGTGCTTAAAAAATTCAAAAAATAAGCAACAAATTTATTCATCATTCAAAAAATAGGCACTATAACTTTCGCCACTTTCGCGTTATTAAACATATTTGATTTCAGACTAATTGAGTTGCCTGATTTGCAATAAATGTGTATATTGACACGAACGTGGCGAAAGTTATAGTTTTTTGGCAACGTGGCGAAAGTTGTCGTGGCGACCAGGGGGCTCCAGGGCCACTCAACCCACGGACTACCCACCCCGGACAACTCGACCCGGCCAACTTAACCCATGGACAACTCAACCCATTTCTGGTGAAAACAAGACAAGGAGAGAAACTAAAGCCTAAGGCCTAAGTCTAAAACCTAAAGCCTAAGGTTAAGAAAAGTCCTATAGATTTTTTGTTTGAGTTGTATGGGTTGAGTTGTCCTGGGTTGAGTGGTCCGTGGGTTTAGAGTGTCTGCTCTCCGACCAGGGCTGTAGCAGAACAGGTTCAATGGCTGGAACCGGAATCGTAGAGTACGGAAACGGAACTAGAACCGAGAAAAAGGCCGGAATTTAACGGAACCACAGCCCTGGTGGCGAAAATACTGCATGAAATTAGGGTAGTTCGATATTTTTTTAGTTATTATCTTGCCAATGCCACGGAGGAAGAATATTTAAGTTCACAAGTAATGGATACTCTTAAACCGCAGTTAACTGCCGTCAAAAATCTTAATTATACACCGGTATGGTTAGGCGAAACTGGTAGCACCTGGGAAAACAGTAATGGATCAACGGCTTATATAGCCGGGTTTTTGTGGCTAGACAAATTAGGCTTGTCGGCTTTATATGGTCTTGATATTGTTGCAAGAGAGGATTGGATCTATAGTACTAACGCCTTATTAGATGATACTATGATTCCTTACACGGTATAATTTGAAAATAAGTTTCGAAGCTGAATCAATTTTTAGGATTACTGGTTATCATTTTTATATAAAAAACTAGTCGGTCAAACAATCTTTAATGTAACTTTTTCGCCTGTTGATCCAAATTTGAGATTATATGCCGCATCGGCTGCAACGTAAGTTGTCTAACCGAAGGATGTTTCAACCAGGGCCTGAGAATGTGGGTGCTAGCCAGGAGGCGAAAGGGTGATAC
>OZJO01013745.1:0-55922 GCA_900406225.1 Acrobeloides nanus | reverse complement strand
ATGTAACCCCGAAATATTGAACATGATCATAATATTTCGGGGTTACATAAAAAATCGGGGTTACATTTTTGGATCATAATTTTTGATTTGTTATAAATCAAATCGGGTATGGAGAATCGTTTCCAAGTCTTCGTTTTTTGATCCGAGCCTTCCCTGAAAAAAAGTAGTGTATTTTTTTTAGCGACACTACCAACGCTACCGACACTACATTTACCAATTGCCAAATTTTTGCAGAAAAATAGATTTTAAAAATTTTTATAAATAAACATTGTAGCGAAATTTTTTCTAGCTAAATGAGACGAACAAAATGACACGAAAATTATCCAATTTGAACATTGTTTTGGGTTAATGAAACGAAAATTCTGAATCAGGATTTTCGTTTCAATAACCCAAAACAATTTTCAAATTGGATAATTTTGGTGTCATTTTGTTCGTCTTATTTAGCTAGAAAAAATTTTGCTACAATGTTCATTTATGAAAATTTAAAAAATCGACGCAAAAATCGAAATTTTTTCTCAAAAATCGAATTTTTTGCTCAAAATTCGATTTTTCCGCTAAAAAATTCAAAAAAGTGTATTACAACGAAAACATATACACAAATTGAAAATTTCAAACGCAATTCTCTCGAAAACTACAACGATTCAGAACATGCCGTAAAAACAAAAAATGCTCCATTTTTCATCAACTTTCCGAATATCAACAAAAATTGGGCAACTTTTTTCCTACTCGACTGGTCCTTTAAAGGAGGAGTAACAATCATGGCAGGATCTCGAAACAAATTTTTTTTGAAAATTTTTGTAAAAATACGTTCCTAGGGTAATTTTATGCGAGAAATCGATTCCGCGCATTCCCGAAGCATGAAAACGCTTCCTTGACCCTGATTCAGGGAATGGAGTGGGTGTATTGAAGAGAAAATCAAACATTTTAGGATTTTTATGAGAAAACCGTCGATTCTTAGGTTTTTCTAGGCGGGAAATCGATTGCGCGTATTCTCGAACCGGGAAAACGCTTTCTTGACCCTGATTCAAGGAATAAATCGGTGTATTGAACCGAAAATCAATTTATTTACGTAATATGTATCCTTTCCCTGACTCATTTTTCAATACACCGATTTCTTCCCTGAATCAGGGTCAAGAAAGCGTTTTCACGGTTCGGGAATACGCGCAATCGATTCCCCGTCTAGAAAAACCTAAGAATCGACGGTTTTCTCATAAAAATCCGAAAATATTTGATTTTCGCTTCAATACATCCACCCCATTCCCTGAATCATGGTCAATGAAGCGTTTTCATGCTTCGGGAATGCGCGGAATCGACTTCTCGCATAAAATTACCCCTAGAAACGTATTTTTACAAAAATTCCCAAAAAAATTTTTTCGAGATCCTGCCATGATTGTTACCCCTCCTTTAAGTGAAAGTTTAATCGTATTTTTTATGTCACACTTTATTGCCTTCCGTGTTGTTTTTTGTCAATTAAGATTAAGACAAGTAGAGAGATGGAATTGACGGGTAGGACCGGCGCTTGAAACTTAAACAAAGCTCATTCCCAAGTGATTTATACTTTCCGTTTTATTCACACATGTGGATCTCGTTTTTATAGTAAAAAGTTTGGAAAATTGGAAAAAATGGGGGGAAAAATTGAAAAAATTCGATAAAATTCAAAAAAGAGTTTACATTAAAAGAATTTTTATTTTCAGTACTAACAGAAATTGCTATATAGGTAACTTGTGATAGCATATTTTCATATTTAGGATGGAAAATCTGCATATTTTCATATTTAGAAAAAAAATTTTTCCTGAAAATTATGTTTTTTCTCTAGCACTCTTGTAATTTTTTTTCCTGTTCTTGAACTAAAAGTTAAAGTTGAGAATTGTTTCAAGTTGGCTGGAGTGAAAATAAGTTGCAGACGACATCGGGGAGTGTTTGTTGGCCCAACCTCTTGAGCATGCCGTCGGGGCTCTTGACGTGGCCCTCCGACACTGGTCGTCGATGAATGTTACCTGTGGAGGGGATGCTCTATCCTTCCACTCTCGAGTGTGTTCCAACGAAAAAATCTTGCGCATAGGCTTTTAGCGTAAGCGGCAATATCGCCTATTAAATGCTTCTTCCGTAAGAGAGGAAGAACGACGTTGAACCTCTCGAGATAGTCCGGACAGTGGACCGGGCTTTTCACGCAACATGCTAATATGCGTAAATTTTGTTCATCTGTGCACAGAGACGCAAGGTTTCAAGTGCCCACCAGGGTTCAATTTGAGTTGTTCGAGTGAGCTAAACCTAGCTTTTACAACTTGATTGAATGACAAACAAATGGTTATACAAACTTTTAAGCTATATACGAAAACGAGAATTTTAAAGGACCAGTCACCGCTTGGAAAAAGACTCTATGTCAAAATTATTCGGAAAATTCATGATCCTAAAGCCTAAGCCTTAAGCCTAAGCTTAGGCTTAAGCCTAAGGCAATTGCCTCATTTATTGAGAAAATTCATCAATTTTTTCCAACTCGTTTTGGTAGGAATTTCGAATCAATCAAATAGTAGCCATTGTAAAAAAATTTCAACGACCTGGTGGTGGTGCCTCTTGTTCCTCACGCATAAACTTCGCCTCGATTGGTGACAGCTGTGTCCAGCTAGCAATCGAGCGGCGTTTTTGTTGGCATCAGCGCTCCCGAGACTTTTATTCTCCCATAGGCATTACGTTCGATTTTTGTTCTGGTCGTGTGTGTGTTAGTGTTCTTCATGTTATTTCAAATTTCAAATGTCTTGTTATGACAAGCTTTTTCTTATTTACAAGATGACGCCAAAATTTTTGAATTTGAAAATTGTTTTGGGTTATTGAAACGAAAACATGAATCAGGGTTTTCGTTTCAATAACTCAAAACAATTTTCAAATTAGATAATTTTGATGTTATTTTGTTCGTCTCGTTGAGTTGTAAAAAATGTTGGGGTTTAGGCTTTAGGCTTAAGCTTTAGGTTTAGGCTTAAGCTTTAGGCTTTAGGTTTAAGCTTTAGGCTTAGGTTTAAGCTTTAGGCTTAGGCTTAAGTTTTAGGCTTAAGCTTTAGGCTTAAGCTTTAGGCTTAAGCTTTAGGCTTAGGCTTTAGGTTTAGGCTTAAGTTTTAGGCTTTAGGCTTAGGCTTAGGCTTAGGCTTAAGCTTTAGGCTTAGGCTTAAGTTTTAGGCTTAGGCTTTAGGCTTATGTTTTAGGCTTAGGCTTAAGCTTTAGGCTTAAGCTTTAGGCTTAAGCTTTAGGCTTAGGCTTTAGGTTTAGGCTTGCGTTTTAGGCTTTAGGCTTAGGCTTAAGCCTTAGGCTTAATTTTTAGACTTTAGGCTTAGGCTTTGGCTTAAGCTCTAGGCTTAGGCATAAGTTTTATGCTTCGGCTTAAGCTTTAGGCCTTTTTGGTCCGTGACAGCTTGCTTGAATCTCGCCATGAAACGAATTTTATTATGCTACTTTTTTTACTCGTGCCCTATTTTTGTTTAAGTCATATATTTGTACGATTTTCTTCTTTTTTGTAAGCACCAAAAGATTTTGCTGCTTAGCTTTGCCAATTTTACGCGCACAGAAAAGCTGAAAATCTAGGCAGGCATTCTTCTTGGAAGAGCATTAGCATTGTACTTGAGTAGAAGACAAGTAGTCGAAAATCCACTTCACAGTTTTCTTTACATTTCTTGTACCATTTCTCTGTACTAACACAATAATACACTAAAAATGTTTGCCCAATGCTCCACCCATTTGTTTTACAACTGTGAACCTGCCAGCTAATACCATCTCGGTTTTATCCGCTATTTATCTGTCTCAACTCTATTTTTACGCAAGATAGCTGCTAGATTCGCGCGGATCGAACTTCCTGGTGAGAGAAAAAGTTTGACACGTACGCCAACATGGCAGAAACATGGCCTGACTTCGTCTTCTTCTTTTCTTGAAAATTTCGAAGAAGTGACACAATCTCATAGCTCTAAACGGCTGGATGTAAGCCTAAGTGGAAGAAGAATGGCTTTTGTTATACAGTCTGCTGAGTGGGTTGTGCTAACGCTGAGGTAGATGAGGTCGCCACTTTAGCTTGACCCTTTTGTCAATTTATTCATTCAATTCAACCCAAATGAAAGTTGAGAATTTCACAAGTTTTTCCAAATCGACTCCAACGTTTTTATTATGCGTCATTTCTTTGACTAGATTGAGTTTCTTTCATTCTAGTTCTGTTCGGTTACATACTTTTTTCCTGTTTTATATATTACATTTTTCATAGCTAGTCTATTTCGGCTACGTGGCGAAGTGGCAAGTGTGTGCACGAATACGGTCCCTGGTTCGATTCCCGAAAAAATGTAAAAGTTATATTTTCGGAAAGATCATGAAAAATGGAACATTTTATATTTTTATGGCATGTTCTGAATCATTGTAGTTTTCGAGATAATTGCGTTTGAAGTTGGCGATTTTTGAAATCTTTGTGCATTACAACGAAAACATGAACGATATGAAGATCCTGAATCAATAAAATTCATCCCTGAATCAATAAAAGTTGTGTATTTAAAAAAATTTTTTGGCAGTTTTCGTAAGTCGATGAAAAACGAAATTTTTAAAAATTTTTGCGTCAATACACAACTTTTATTAATTCATGGACGAAGTTCATGTTTTCGTTGTAATACACACGGATTTCGAAAATCGCCATCTTCAAACGCGATTTTCTCGGCAACGATAACATTCCAGAAGTGACCTCTACATCTTTAGATTAAAGGACAGTACTCGTTTCAAAAAGTTCGTGTATTACAACGAAAACATGAACAGTTAAAGGTTTAGGCTTAGGCTTAAGCTTAAGCTTAAGCTTAGGCTTAAGCTTAGGCTTAGGTTTAAGCTTAGGCTTAGCTTTAAGCTTAGGCTTAAGCTTAGGCTTAAACGTAGGCTTTAGTTTTAAGCTTAGGCTTTAGTTTTAGGCTTATGCTTAGGCTTTAGGCCTTGCCTTCACCTTTTCTGAATTTTGGTACGCCGTGGCATACTAGAAAACGTACGTCCCTAACTTCTATGTGTCAGCATCTTCTATCCAGAACTCACTTTTTTCTACTCACTGAAAATTATTTCGAACTTCAACCTGTGTATTATTGATCTCATGCGCGATCATTGCATACAAATTTATAGAACCGTTGCGAAAGTCAAACTTTGGAGTTCTTCTTGTCTTCCCTCAAAAACGAGCCTGGCTAGCTAGAGCTTATCCCACAGCCTCCAAAAAACTGTTCATCGTCTGTGACGCCCTCACCTCCATTTGTTTATTCTCGTCTGTTAGTCTCTACTCATAGTAAAACCATTTTTATCTTCTTGTGCTATGAGATTCCCCACGATTTTTTATATGCCTAATAATCCATTTGATTCACGTTTTATTCTATTTTTGTTCACCAAATTAGGCAAATAAAAAATCGTGGGGAATCTAAAAAAAGCAAAAAATTTCGATTTTTGAGAAAAATTCGATTCTTGAGCAAAAATCAATTTTTTCGATTTTTCAAAATTCGATATGCCTAATCAAATTCGAATTTTGCTCAAAAATCGAATTTTTTTAGATTCCCCACGATTGTTTATATGCCTAATAATCAATTTATGTAAGCAGCAAAACGTGGAAATCCTATAAAATTTTTTTAGCCATTTTTAATGGCACTTGACAAAAAATCCTTTCCTCCCTCTATTTGTGACGTTGCCGGTAGCAGCATCCTCGTGTCTTTGGCCGTTGTTTTAAAAGGCCACACTACTTCTCGGCGTGTTTCTCCATCTTTTTTGCTTCTTAAGGCTTGCTTCTTCGGAAAGCGCCTATATGTATTTGAATGCTGCTTTATTAGATTTTCTTAGAGAGGGTTGAAAGTAATTTTCGTTAGTCGCACACACGAACTTTCATAAAGGCATTATTCGTTTTGTTCTAGGAGAATCATTTTTTGCATAAAAAGGTCCTAAAATAGGCTATAAGAAGTTTTTGCGACTTTTCGTCTCAATATACAAAGCTTCCCTGAATCAGGGAAGCGTTTTTTCGCTTCGAAAATGTCAAATTCGGATTCCCCACATGTTTTTGGGTCATTTCCAGAAAACAAATTTCAAAAAAATTTTCACGTGGGTGGCCCCTTTCGCTTCAATACACAATACGGCTTCCCTGAATCAGGGAAGCGTTTTGTGTAGTATTGTGTAGTAGCTTCAAAATTTTATATGTTTTGACATAGAAAAGAATGCACAATCACATATTTGCCTTGCCTCTTGGCTAATTTTTAGTTTCATTTTTTTAAAATATATCCAAGAGTATTCGTAAATTTCTATTTTTCATTCAAAACTGCAGTTGATGCTAATGTTGAACTCCTCCTCTTCCAAGACCAGTCATCCACTCGGAAAAAACTCTATGTAAAAATGATTTATTCGGAAAACTCATGAAAAATGGAGCATTTTTTTGTTTTTACGGCATGTTCTTGAAAAATTTTTTAAAGGTATATCACAGTAGTAAGCCTAAATCTAAATCTAAGCCTAAACCTAAGTCTAAAGCCTAAGCCTAAGCCTAAGCCTAAGCCTAAAGCCTAAGCCTATTATTTTTATGGCATGTTCTGAATCGTTGTAGTTTTCGAGATACTTGCATTTGAAATTGTTCATGTTTTCGTTGTAATGCACAAACTTTTAGAAAAATCGATTTTTGCATAAATTTGTAAAATTTTCATAACAAAACATTGTAGCAATTTTTTTTAGTTAAACGAGACGAGCAAAATGACACCAAAATTATCCAATTTGAAAATTGTTTTGTGTTATGAAACGAAAATTCTGATTCACATTTTCGTTTCAATAACCCAAAATGATTTTCAAATTGAATAATTTTGGTGCCACTTTATCCTTCTCACTGAGCTGAGAAAAATCTATATTTACTTTTTCTTAAATGCTCAAGAAATTCAAATTATTTTCTTGTCAATAAAAAACTTTCGAAATTGAATCAGGAATTTAAAACAAATGTTTTCGTTGTAATACACAGACGAAACTTCACACACAACTATCTCAAAAATCACAACGATTCAGAGGGTGTTGTAAAAACAAAAATTGCTCCATTTTTCATGAACTTTCCGAATATATAAAAATTATGGACAACTTTTTTCCCAGTTGACTGGTCCTTTAAGCAGGTGCAAATTTTGGGCAGGTATAAACGAGTTGCAATCCTATTTATTCTTTCATATTATCTCTTACAATGGAATATAGGCTAAGCTTAGGCTTGGGCTTAGGTCTAGTCTTAAGCTTAAGCGTGGGCTTAGGCTTAGGCCTAGTCTTAAGCTTAGGCTTAGGCCTAAACTTTTTTTAGGCTGACCCAGGTGCAAAATTCACAACTTGTTTAGTGACGAATGCATTAGGTGGCTGTAATTTTGTTTTCCCTTAGATGTGGAGAGCGAAAAATAAAAAATTTTTTAAATCGTTTTATCAACTTTCAACTGCATCAAAAATGGCACAGAGATTCACCGAAAAACAAATCACATTGTTCTCAAGTATAACAAAATTTTCGCGCCTTTCTCAAATCTAATCATTTCCCAATAGGATTAATGCTAAATTCTGAGGAATAATTTGGATAACTTTTCACTCAAGTTCAACTGCAAGACGAAGATCATAAAAATTTAAAGTCTTGTTTCACGAAAAGGTTTCAAAAGGTTCCACATAGCCTAGTGGACAGCAGCACAGATTTTGAGTTTGAAGACTCGGGTTCAACCCCCCGCTCGGAGCCACATCTTTTTGCATCGTCCAAAATTGATGAAAATGTTTGTCTAGGGGTAATTTTATGCGAAAAACACGATGGTGATATTATTTTTTCATGAAAATTTTTGTTTTTTGTCTATTTTTTACAAAAATTTTCAAGAAAAATAATATCACTATCGTGTTTTTCGCATAAAATTACCCCTAGGCAAAAATTTTCACTAATTTTGGACGATGCAAAAAGATTTGGCTCCGAGCGGGATTGAACCCGGGTCTTCAAACTTGAAGATGTGATGCTATCCACTAGGCTAAGCATCCGGCGCTTTTTGGAACCTCTCCGTGAAACAGATTTTAAAAGAGTTTTTAGAAAAAAAAAGATTTTTTCAATTTTTCAGAAAAAATGAATTTTTCAAATTTTCAAAAAAGTTGAATTTTTTCAAAATTTCCGAAAAAAATGAATTTTTTTCAATTATATACAAATTAAAGCCCGCTTATTTGGAACAAATAAGTGTCGTCCGGAGTGCTGAATGCACCCAAAATTTATTATCCGTTGCAATTCTTCTTCCGATGTACACGAGAGTGAAAAACTACTGGGCTGGAGGCAATTTTTCTCTTTGCTTTCGTTTTGGCCCTATGAGTTTCAAATCTTGGCCTTGTGCGATGATTATTTTCTTCTTCTTGTTCTTGCTTCTTCTTCTACTTCCAGCCGGTCCATTCCCCTTTTATACTATTTGTCTTAAGCACTTTCTTTAGTTTTTGCAATTTGTTAAGTCCCACAAGAGGTTTTTACGAGTTCATCCGGTCTTGCTGCTGATGAAGTTGCTTTTTTAATGAGCTCAAGTTGAGTTGTGGCAAAAAATTTTTTTCATTAAAAATTTGTTAAAGGGGGTGCAAATTAGGACCCTTTCTCCAAAAAAAATTTTTGAAAAATGATCTTCTAGGGGTAAAAATAGGGTGAAAAATCGATTGCGCACATCTCCGTCGCGTGAAAATGCTTTCTTCATCTTGTTTTCGCGAAAATAGCACTATTTCACGCTAAAAATAGTGCTATTTTCGCGAAAACAAGATGAAGAAAGCATTTTCACGCGACAGGGATGTGCGCAATCGATTTTTCACCCTATTTTTACCCCTAGCAGATCATTTTTCAAAAAAATTTTTTGAAGAAAGGACCCTAGTTTGGCACTATAACTTTCTCCACAACAACTTTTGTCACATTCGTGTCAATATACATATTTATTGCAAATCAGACAACTCAATTAGTCTGAAATTAAATGTTTATTGACACGAAAGTGGCGAAAGCTATATGGCGAATGTTATCGTGGCGAAAGTTACATGGTGAGAGTGGCAGTATAATTTTCGTACAATTGTGGTTCGTACGGTACTTTTCGTACGATAATTTTCGTACGGCACTTTTCGTACGAACCTTTCGTATGAACTTTTCGTTGCCTGATTATCAATAAAATCCGTTTATTGACACGAAAAAATTTAAACCAAAACGAATTTTATTGATAATCAGGCAACGAAAAGTACCGTACGAAAAGTACCGCACGAAAAGTTCGTACGAACCACAATTGTACGAAAAGTTATACTGCCGCGAAAGTTAGCGTGACGAGATTCGTGGCAAAAATTATAGTGCCCCTAATTTTAACCCCCTTTAAAAAAAGTTTGTTTAGAGAATTTTTCGAAGGAACATAGTCCGATTCTGTGCTAACAATTATTCGTATCTATTATTGTGCTCAATCCAATTTTTTCTAGCCTTATTTACAGCTGTTTTTAAAGTTGAGACACACTAGCACGAGTGTGAGTCAGTCGAACAAGGCTAATTGATTCAGTATTGACCATTTTTTTCTACGTCAATATTTTTACTAGTCGAATTTTTATCTCTCTTTAGAATCAATCCCTTTTTTGTCGAAAAATCTATCCATTTATTTGATTAACACGGGGAATACTCCTTCAAATTTCCGGTAGATTTTGTTATTTTAAGCTATTCTGAGCAACATTCAAAAAAATTTTGAAAAAACTTTTAAAAAATTCATGTTAAATTATAAGCAAAATTAAAAACCAATATCTTTATCGTGAACTTGGCTTAGTGATAGTGCTCCAAGATACGAGTCTAATGGTCTCGGGTTCAAATTCCATCTGAGTCGAATTGATTTTGCATAGTTAGACAACTTTTTTTCGAAAAAATTTTTATGAATGTTGTTCAGAATAGCTTAAAATAGCAGAAAATACCGGAAATTTGAAGGAGTATTCCCTTGTTAAAATTTAGATACACTAGCGCGAGAGTGAGTCAGTCGAACAAGGCTAATTGATTCAGTATTGACCATTTTTTTATACATCAAGATGTTTACTTGTCGAATTTTTTACTAGTCGAAAATTTTTATCTTAGAATCAACCCCCCTTTTTTGTTGCTGAACAGTTTATCCACTTATTTGATTAACACGAGAATACTTCAATTTTTCGGTATATTCTCTTATTCTAAGCTATTCTGCAAACATTCAAAGCAACATTCAGAAAAAAATTTTTGAAAAATAAGTTGTTATAAAACAATTCATGTTAAATTATAAGCAAAATTACAAATCACGATCTTTATCGTAAACTTGGCTCAGTGGTAGTGCTCCAAGTCTAAGGGTCTCGGGTTCGAATCCCATCTGAGTCTATTTGATTTTGCCTGTGAAAAAAATCTGGTATATTCCATGGTTAGACGCATAGCTGTACAAGGAGGGGGTACTGGCGCCCTAAATACGACATGGTCGCAGAGGACCCCCTCATAGCTTTACGGGGGGGGGGGTACTGGCCCCTAAATACGACGTGGTCGCTTAAAAATTCTAGGCAAAATATTAAAAATTTTCGGCAAAAAGACGAAGTGGGGGGATACAGTACCCCCCCCCCTTGTTCAGCTATGGTTAGACGACTTGTTTTAAATTTCATTTTTCTGAAAATTTGAAAAATTTAGTGTTTTAAAGGCCAACTAAGTCGATTGGCGGCATTTCGAGGCTTAGGCTTAAGCTTTAGGCTTAAGCTTTAGGCTTAAGCTTTAGGCTTAAGCCTAAGCTTAGGCATAGGCTTAAGCCTAAGCCTAGGCTTAGGCTTAAGTTTTAGACTTTAGGTCTTGCCTTCACCTTTTCGTAATTTTGATACACCGTGACTTTACGTCTTTTTATACATTACATAAATCGAATTTTTAGGAATCGATAGAATCCGTTTGGAACGATTAGAAGAATTTACCTATTTTCTAATTTGACTTATCAAACTGACGCGACGAGAAAATTTGTCCATATTTATTCCGTCTTTCTCGGGTAGTTCTTCCTTAATCGACAATAGTCATTTTCCTTCAATCAGCTTTATTCACCGAACAAGAAGGTAGCGTTCTAGTCTACCTTCGGCATTTGCCGTGTTTAACCAAACAAACAGCAATATAACAGAATGGCGCTAACGCCATGGGTTTTTTCGGCGGTGATTTTAATAGTTATAAATATTTTGGCTGGGCCGGTGGAGGCCGGAACCAATTGTACCGCAGCAGATGCTACCAGGAATTGTATTGACGGGTTAATCGTGCCTATATGGTAAGTGGTTTTCAAATTATCGAAAAAAAGAGTTGGCTCCAAGCGGGGATTGAACCCGGGTCTTCAAACTCGAAGTCTGTGATGCTATCCACTAGGCTATGCTCTTGGAAACTCTCCTTGAAACAGACTTTATCTTTTTCTCGATTCCATGAATTTATTTTTATAGTCTGCTTCAGTGTGAGAGGAAAAAGCCCACATGGCCAAATGGCTAGAACGCTGAACATGATTATTATAGACTTTTATAGGCGCTGGTTCGAATGCCACCAGGGTGAAATCTTTTTTTAGCGAATCATAAAAAGTGGTTAAAGAAACCCCTGGTTTCAAATTCCTGATTCAATCAAAGTTTGTTTATTGACGCGAAAATAATTTGAATTTCTTGAGCATCTAGGAAAAAATAAATATAGCATTTTTCTCAGCTCAATGAGACGAACAAAATGACACGAAAATTATCCAATTTGAAAATTGTTTTGGGTTATTGAAACGAAAACATGAATCAGGGTTTTCGTTTCAATAACCCAAAACAATTTTCAAATTGAATAATTTTAGTGTCATTTTATTCGTCTCATTGAGCTGAGAAAAATGCTATATTTACTATTTCCTAAATGCTCAAGAAATTCAACTTATTTTCGCGTCAATAAACAAACTTTGATTGAATCAGGAATTTGAAACCAAATGTTTTCGTTGTAATACACAGGCGAAACTTCACACGCAATTTTCTCAAAAACTACAACGATTCAGAGGGTGCCGTAAAAACAAATCTTGCTCTATTTTTCATGAACTTTCCGAATATATATACANACACGCAATTACCTCAAAAACTACAACGATTCAGAGGGTGCCGTAAAAACAAATCTTGCTCTATTTTTCATGAACTTTCCGAATATATATACAACACTGAATTTTTTTTTGAATTTTAGGAGACCTTTCCTGGATTTAAGAACAGAAGATAAAATAATCAGGGGTACCATTTATTTCTTTGTTATTGCATATCTTTTCTTGGGCGTATCAATTGTTGCGGACAGGTTTATGTCCAGTATTGAAGTGATTACTAGGTAAAGTTTCAGAATTACAACTAGCAGAGACGTGATTCCGGACCCCTAGAAATCTGAATTTGACATTTTCGAAGCGAAAAAACGCTTCCCTGATTCAAGAAAGGCCTGTGTATTGAAGCGAAAAGTCGAAAAATCGCATTTTTGCGACTTTTCGCTTCAATACACAGGCCTTTCTTGAATCAGAGAAGTATTTTTCGCTTCGAAAATGTCAAATTCAGGTTCCCATAATGTTTTTTTACCCCTAGAGGGGTCATTTTCAAAAAAATTTTGAAAATTTTTTCATGTGGGTAGCCTCCCTCTATTGTGTTAGTAGCTCCAAGACCGTTGAACAATGCCAAACTATAATTTTAGCATGGAAAGAAGTATAACCGTGAAAAGGCCTGGCCTGGAGCCAACCGTTGTAAAAGTTAGAATATGGAATGATACCGTTAGTAACCTAACACTCATGGCCTTAGGTAAATTTTATATTCGAGTTTTAGTCAATATATAGAAAATGCTTCCTTGGCCCTGATTCAGGGAACGGAGTTGGTGTATTGACGCGAAAATCGTGTTAACTCATCCTGTAACAAATTCAACTTTTTGTGAGCATGTGTAATTTATAAAACATACAAATGAACGTGTCCATTTTTGAGCACCAATTTTTGAGCGCCAAAGCATCAATAAATTCAATTTCTTCTTCAATCTTTTACGTCAAAAACCACTTTAGCTTGCCTTGGGTGAAATATGCGTCTAATCGTTTTCTTATTAGTTGCATATGTTTTTTTGGCCCTCTCTCTCTTAATCACATATGGAAGAGGAGAGAGAATTTTGCCAAAAGTCTTCCCTCGAAAATTCTTTCTCTCTAAACATGTGTTCATCCTACCAACAATAACTCAACCGAAAATTCACACTTCCTCTTGGAGGAACCATTCGACAATTCATCGATTACACTCAATACAAATTGATCAAAGTTTGACTCGAAGGGATTGTTGAAAAAAGTATTCGTATTAGTCAAAACCACCTGTTTCAGCCATTTTTTCAACCATAAGACTCGTGCCAAAGGGCATACGCAATATGAAATCGACGGGACGAATAAGAACGGGATAAAAAGCGGGACGACAACGGGACGAACAAGAACGGGACTATCGAACGGGACATAAAAACGAGGACGATTGAACGGGATGAACAAAAACGGAACGACAAAAACGGCACTATAACTTTTGCCACGTTTCATGTTCGCCACGACAACTTTCGCCACGTAACTTTCACTACGTTGCCAAAAAACTATAACTTTCGCCACGTTCGTGTCAATATACATATTTATTGCAAATCAGGCAACTCAATTAGTTTGAAATTATTTTGTTGCCGAATAATTGAGTTGCCTGATTTGCAATAAATCAGGCAACTCTATATGTTTATTGACACGAAAGAAGCGAAAGTTAGCGTGGCGAGATTCGTGGCGAAAGTTATAGTGCCACAAACACGGAACGATCGAACGGGAAGAATAAAAATGGGACGATCGAACGAGAACAGGACACAAAAACGGGACGACAAGAACGGGACGAACAAGAACGAGACGAATCGATGGGACGATTTTTTCTTCAGATCTCACAAGGAACCATCCTCAAATGTTAGCTCGAAACCGATATCGAAACTAAAAATGTTCCCTATACCCGACTCGTTAAAATTCCTTTCAAGAGCCGAGTCTGACATCGTCCCGTTCATACATGAGATCGTCCCGTTCATACATGAGCAGCATCCCAGGTGGAATTTTCAAAAAAACCCACAACCTTCATTTGATCCCCCTCCCGATGGGGCCAAAAAGTTGGTGACCAAAAAAAAAGATGGACAAGTTTAAAAACTATTCTTTTTTTCCACAAAAAACTAAGTCTTGATTAGATGCAAAATGACTTTTTTTGCTGACTCTTTTTGTGAAAGTTAGTGCCAAGGTTAAACCAAAGACATCAACCCTCCCTTGACCCCAACCCACAACCCCCTAGGTGAAAAACCTGGGGTCTGCCCATGTATGGTCCCGTTCTTGTCGTCCCGTTCGATCGTCCCGTTATTGTTTATCCCGTTTTTGTGTTGTTCGAACGATCGTGTCCATCTCGTTATTGTGTATGCCAAAACGAGACGGGTTCCGTGTTTTTTTTTAGCTGTGTGCTCTCAAGCTAAAACTCGAGCGGCACATTAAAATTCCGTAAAAGTAAATGAGCCGGAAAATGACCCTTAACAAGCGAAAAAAAGCGAAATCCCTCGTTCAATCGAGGCGTTCAAGCATACGAAAATTTCCTCCAAAATGAACACGTCAAATTGCACTCGGAAACAGGCCGTTATACTGAAATAGACAGAAAGAAAAATTGGCTTGCAAACCGAAAAATTTATTTTTTAAAGTAATAATACAAAGTAAAATAACAAAAAAATTTAGGTTCTTCTGCGCCTGAAATTTTGCTGTCAATTATTGAGGTAAAGAAAGTTTGAAGCTACTACACAAGGGGGGCACCCACGTGAAAAAATTTTTTCTGGAAATGACCCCTCTATGGGTAAAAACATGCGGAGAATCTGAATTTAATATTTTCGAAGCGAAAAAACACTTCCCTGATTCAGAGAAGGTCTGTATATTAAAGCGAAAGTCGCAAAAATGCGTTTTTTTCGACTTTTCGCTTCAATACACAGAACGTTCCTGAATCAGGGAAGCGTTTTTTCGCTTCGAAAATATCAAATTCAGATTCCCCGCACGTTTTCATCCCTAGAGGGGTCATTTCCAGAAAAAATTTTGAAATTTTTTCACGTGAGTGCTCTCTTCGGAAAGTTCATGAAAAATGGGGCATTTTTTGTTTTACGGTAACCTTTGAATCGTTGTCGTTGCCGAGATAATCGTATTTGAAGTTGGCGATTTTTGAAATCTGTGTATTACAACGAAAACATGAACTTCGTCCCTGAATCAATAAAAGTTGTGTATTGACACGAAAATTCAAAATTTTTTTTGGTAGTTTTCGTAAGTCGATGAAAAACGAAAATTTTTTATATAATTTTCGCGTCAATATAATCTTTTAATTTTTCAGTAAACGATTCAGGGACAAAGTTCATGTTTTCGTTGTAAAACACAAAATTTCAAAAATCGTCAACTTCAAACGCAATTTTCTCAAAAACTACAAAGATTCAGAACATGCCATAGAAACAAAAAATGCTCCATTTTCATCAACTTTCCGAATATATAATTGTTTCATAGTGTCTTTGTGTTATTTATTCAAATTTTCAATTCTTTCTTTCTTAGGTCATCGGTAAAGGTTTTGAAGCAGGCGACTTAGGCCCAAATACTATCGTCGGCTCGGCCGCCTTCAACTTGTTCATGATTATAGCCATTTGCGTAGCAGCAGTGCCGTCGACGGAAGTTCGTCGTCAAAAACATTTGGACGTCTTCTTCGTCACTGCCACGTGGTAAGAGAGCTTATCCATATAAACAAAAATGAGAGCGGAATGAGGAAGTTTGGGAAAATAGAAAACATTTTAAAAAGTCACCTAGGCTTAGGCTTAAGTTTTAGGCTTAGGCTTAAGTTTTAGGCTTTAGGCTTAAGCTTTAGGCTTAGGCTTAAGCTTTAGGCTTAAGCTTAGGCTTGGGCTTAAGCTTAGATTTAGGCTTAGGCCTAAGCCCAAGCCTAAGCCTAGCCTATATTCCATTGAAAGAAATAATATGCAAGAATAAATAAGATTTATATTTTACTTTTTTCTCAAAAATTTTTTTCGAAATGCACATTTTTAGGTCAATCTTTGCCTACATTTGGCTCTATCTAATCTTGTCGGTCTTCTCCCCAGGTGTGATCGAAATTTGGGAAGGTCTTTTGACATTTATCTTCTTCCCAACTACTGTTTTCACAGCATGGCTAACGGACATCAAGCTTGTTCAAGTATGGAATCTCGATCCTTAAAACTGTTGACCATCTTGAAATTTTAGAGACGTTTCCTGCCACGTCGTTATCGAAGAACTTCGCATGGTATGATTGCCACCGAAGGAGAAGAGATGAAAATGTTGGAAGGGAATGGTGTTGGTACTCAAGCATACAAGTTGATTCCTCAAGTAATAGAAATAGCAACAAAAAAATTTTGGATAAAAAATTTAGGATGGAGTCGATCCAGCGGTTCGCGCTTTTGAAGAGCATAGAAGAGAGTTTATTGAGACGATGAGGGAAATTCGAAGAAAAAATCCCCACATCGACCCAGTTGAGCTCCAAAAACAGGTAGAAAAGAAATTTTTTGTTGAAAACTATGAGGAAAAGGTAAAAAATCATTATTTTGAGGAAAAAATTTCAGCAAAAATTATGCTGAATTCATAAGGGTACGGGCTAGCAACGCATTTCATGACGATTTCTGGACGCGAGCCGTCTCGAAACTGGTTTGAATTTGCCTGAATATTGACACGAAAACCCTGAATTTTGCATTTTTTTAAAATATGTTTAATTATTGGGTGTATTTAAAGAAACAAAGACGGCATTCTTTATAGCTCGACGAGACGAACAAGACGACATCAAATTTATCCAATTTGATAATTGTCTTGGGTTATTGAAACGAAAACCCTGAATCAGAGTTTTCGTTTCAATAACTCAAAACAATTACCAAATTTGGTGTCGTTTTGTTCGTCTCGTCGAACTATAAAAAATGCCGTCTTTGTTTTTTAAATACATCCAATAATTAAGCGTATTTTACAAAAAAATGTAAAATCAGGGTTTTCGTGTCAATATTCAGGCAAATTCAAACTTGTTTCCGGACGAGTAGCATCCGAAAATCGTCGTGAAACGCTTCACGACTGCTAGCGCGCACTCTAAGCGAAATTTGTTGATTAGTTCAAATTTTAAAAACACTTCTATTACCCTTTCCTCATAATATATATGTTACCGTTTTATTTGAAAATCAATTTTATCTGATAAAACTAGTTTTATACGATTTATATTTTACTTAGGCTTAAGCCTAAGCCTAGGCTTAGGCTTAGACTTAAGCTTAGGCTTAAGCCTAAGCTTAAATAAAATCATTAGAAAAAATGCTTTGACAATCAATGTTTTTCCATCAAATTGATTTTTATCGATTCTTTCAGATAAAACTGATTTTCAGATAAAACGATAATCTATATCTTTTATATATATCTATCCATAATTGCTCGTTCACAAACATTCTTATGTTTTTTGTCAAATGTCCTCGGGGTTCACACCTATTTTCATTTAGGCCGAATACGAAATGATTAGCAAAGGACCGAAGACCCGCGCCTTCTACCGTGTCCAAGCAACTCGGCGCCTCATCGGCGGCGGAGACATCATCAAAAAGCGCCTCGATAAGGAACACGACAAGGCCCTCGACGCGATCGTCCAATCACAAGACAAAATGGCCAGACAAAACACCTGTAGAATCTTCTTCGATCCGGCCCATTATACCGTGCTGGAGAACGTGGGCACCTTCGATGTCATGATTGGAAGAGACGGTGGCCCCGAAGGGTTGACAGTCATGGTCGACTACTACACGGAAGATGGCACANGAGAATGTGGGCACCTTCGATGTCATGATTGGAAGAGACGGTGGCCCCGAAGGGTTGACAGTCATGGTCGACTACTACACGGAAGATGGCACAGCGAACGCGGGCAGTGACTATGTTCCGGTCAAGGGCACTCTTACCTTCTACCCCGAGGACAAGCACCAGGTATGAACTGGAAGCATTTCAAATTTTCTTTTTAGTTTTCAAAGTTGTTGTTTTCGAGGTAGTCTTTTTATAATGCACAGAAAGGATAGTAGAAAAAAAAGTTTTTTTTGATTTTCGTTTCAATACACCGACTCCTTCCCTGAATCAGGGTCAGGAAAGCATGAAAAAGTTGTATATTCGAAAAGTTCATGAAAAATGGAGCATTTTTTGTTTTTACGGCATGCTCTGAATCGTTGTAGTTTTCGAGAAAATTTTGAATTTTTGTACATGTTTTCGTTGTAATACACAAACTTTTTTGAAAAATTTTTCGATTTTCGCTTCAATACACTGACTTCTTTCCCTGAATCAAGGAAGAATAACTTTTTTAGCGTATTACCATCGAAATCGTTGATGATGACGTTTTTGAAGAAGACGAGCACTTTTACCTACATCTTAAAAACTTACGAGTACGTACCAAAGATGGCCTCATTCTCGATCCAACTCGTATTGGAGGCGTCCCTGTTTCTGCGTTGGAAATGCCCGCTACTGCTACCATCATGATTTTAGGTGACAACTTTTTTGTATTAACTTTATAAAGGACCAGGTCGGAAAAAAGTTGCTATTTTTACATATTCGAAAAGTTCATGAAAAATGGAGCATTTTTTGTTTTTACGGCATGTCTTGAATCGCTAATGGTTTCGAGATAATCGTGTGTGAAGTTGGTGAAATTTGAAATTTGTGTATTACAACGAAGACCTTGATTCAGGGTTTTCGTTGTAATACACAATTTCAAAAATCGCCAACTTCACATGCAATTATCTCAAAGCCATTAACGATTCAGAATTTACTGTAAAAACAAAAAATGCTCTATTTTTCATGGACTTTCCGAATACGTACAAAGTATGACAACTTTTTTCCGACCAGACTAGTCCAAAACGTTTCCATAATTTGTACGTATTCGAAAAGTTCATGAAAAATAGAGCAATTTTTGTTTTTACAGCACGTCCTGAATCGCTAACGGTTTCGAGATAATCGCGTATAAAGTTGACGATTTTTGAAATTTGTGTATTACAGCGAAGACCCTGATTCAGGGTTTTCGTTGTAATACACAATTTCAAAAATCGTCAACTTCAAACGCGATTATCTCAAAGCCGTCAACGATTCAGAATTTACTGTAAAACAAAAAATGCTTCATTTTTCATGGACTTTCCGAATAAGTACAAATTAACTTTTTTCAACAACTTTTTCCCAACTGGACTGGTCCTTTACCGTATCTTTTTAGATGATGATCACGCTGGTGTCTATTCATTTGAGCACGACCACTTCCAAGTTGTTGAGTCTTGCGGCTATTTGAACCTCCGAGTCCAACGTACCTCTGGCTGTCGTGGCAAAGTCATTATTCCCTACAGAACCATTGATGGCACTGCATCCGCGAATAAGCACTATGAAGCGAAAGAAGGAGAGTTGGTTTTCGAAGACAATCAAACCGAGTACAACAAACTGAAAAATATTCAATTCTTTTTTCTTTTTTAGAGCTTACATCGAACTCGGCGTCGTTGATACCGAACAGTACGAAAGAAACGACAACTTCTATATCGAACTAGGTCCCCCAGTTTGGGCCAAGAAAATGTCTGGTATGAAAAAGTTCCATTTTTTTACTAAAGCATGTTTTTTGCTCAAATGCTTATATCCATGTAATATGTTGTGGGCTAATTTGCATGGTTTTATATGGGTTCGCTTTTAATTGCTTCCTTTTTAACCGGTTAAGTGCACTATTTTTTGCAAATGAAAAATTGTTTCATTATGAAAAATCAATTGAGAAATCATCTTACCTTGAGCGCTTGTTTTGCACCTCACTTATAGGAAAGAATCGAAAATTTTGGAACAACTTTTTTGACATCCCTGTGTGGGGTGTAAAAAAGAGTTCGAAAATTTTGCGAATTTCTTATCGAGATTGAACGATGAATGTTATCTAGTCACATACACACACTCTTTCGTGCTTGTATACACATGGTAAAGGAATTGAATTGTCATGGAAAAATTCTATTGTCGTGTGCAATGAAGATTATTGACGCTTTTTTTGAAGAAAAAAACATTTACAGTCAAACCTCCATATAATGACATCCCCAAGGAGAGGTTGTTATTCGAACGGGGGGAGGTGTAGTTATATCGAAAAATTGAAAAAATAGCGCCACCCCATTTGCCCCACGTTATACAGTTGCCCCACCAACTTGCCCCATGTTATAAGTTACAACGTGAGGCAAGTTGGTGGGGCAACTGTATAACGTGGGGCAAATGGGGTGGCGTCGAAAAAATGATCAAAAAATTGAAAAAAAATCGTCAAATATTGAAAAAAATCGTAAAAAATCATCAAAAATCGTCAAAAATTGAAAAAATCGTTATATGAAGATGTGTGTTATATGGATGTTTGACTGCATGAGAATTGTTTTTTAAAAGCCGAAAAATTTCACATCTCATGCAGAATCCTTAATGCTACCTCTTATTCACATAGCTTTTTTTTATAAACCCCATAAAAAATTCCCATTTTCCCCCCAAAAAGCACCCCATTGCTATGCCCTGTTACGAAAAGAATGGATTGCGGTGCGCATCTGCCGCCTCATCTACTCATAACTGCATCTGAAGTTACTACCCCATATATAAAAAGTTCATCAATTCTAAATCTTTGTTAGATCTAAGCAAAGTCCAAGAGAGATTCTACCGACGACTGGAGAAGAAGCGTGCGTCCTCGACCGGCACTGGAGATGATCAATCAGGTTCGAATTATTTTTATTTTTTTTAAATCTCAAGTAAAATTTATTAGTAAGAGAAAAATAGTGCATTCAAGAATACTTCTTTGTCTTTCCGACCTTCCTTCGTTTCTTTTTCCCCTTCTTGACTTTATTTTTAACTTCTTAACACCTCAAAGGTTGGTTTTTAATGGTTGGTTATTAATCCTAACAAGTTATCCGAAAATTGATTTTTTGAATTTATTATCCAAAGTAACAAATTTAATTTGTACGAAGAGACCCCCAAAAAACAAGATTTTTGTGATTTTTCAAAAAAAAATTAATTCCAATTCCGTCACGAACTATACCAATCGATAGGGCTCGGTAAGAGAAGAAAAATGACACCAAAATCATGGCGTTACCCTTCAAAATAAATTTTTTAGCCCCATATTTTGTCTTATAGTTGAAATTTAATAATGTCGATTAAGAGGCCCTCGTGGCCGAGTGACGAAGACTGTAGGCTTGTAGAAATTGCTCTCAAGTTCGATTCCCAGTAGGATCCAAAAAATTTTGCCGTTGACAAAGAAAATTTTTTTAAAAATAAAGAAATTAATTTATTAAATTATTTTTCGACTTTTTCCTTAAAGGGGGAGACCCATTTATACACTAAAATCCAGATTTTTAAAAAAAACGAAGTTTTATGGTGTATACAGGGTAAAAAATAGCTGAAAAATTGATTCCGCGCACTCCTAAATTGTGAGAACGCTTCCTTGACCCTGATTCAGGGAAGGAACCGGTGTATTGAAGCGAAATCAAACATCTTCGGATTTTTATGAGAAAACCTAAGAATCGACGGTTTTCTCATAAAAATACGAAGATGTTTGATTTTCACTTTAATACACCGATTCCTTCCCTGAATCAGGGCTAAGGAAGCGTTTTCACAATTTGGGAGTGCTTGGAATCAATTTTTCAGCTATTTTTTACCCTGTATCATCATAAAACTTCGTTTTTTTTTAAATCTGGACTTTAGTGTATAAATGGGTCTCCCCCTTTAAGAACCTGGACTAATTTTGTCGACATTGAATCAGAAGCCTCTGTGGTGTAGTGGCGAACGCATCGGCCATTGCACCACAAAGGTGTCGATTTCGGATCACAGCGCCGACAAAAAGTTTTTGCACAAAAAGAAAATCTTTATAAGAAAAATCGCGTGTGGCCTATCGGTCCATGGCGCCGGAAAAAGAAAATTCTCTCAAGTTCGATTCCCAGCGGGATCCAAAAGATTTTGCCCTTGACAAAAAAAATTAATTTTTTAGCCCCTTATCCTGTTTTAACGTAAGATTATAATGCAATTTTATCGCCGTGTAAGAAGTTACCCTCATGGCCGAGTGGCTAAGACTCTCGGCTTATGTAAATTTTCTTGCAGGTTCGATCCCCAATAGAAACTGAGTGTTTTTGCCCCTGCCAGAAAAAATTAGAAATACATATACTATGTGGCGAGGCCGAGCTCCGTAGTACGGGTAATAAATACAACTTCTTTTCCCCTCCGAGCACGAAGCGCTCGTTTCCCCGGTTTATTTCTTATACATTTGACAAAATTTCGCATCTCAAAAATCAGAATTGACACTGAAAAATTAGCATTTTGCCCAAGATTTGACATCTCAAAATCAGCAGTAGACTTGGCACCCCTATTTTATCGAATTTTTGAAAAATTTCCTTTCCTCTTCTCCCTTCTACTTTATTTTTAATCTCTCTAAACGCTCGTTTATATACTCATAAGGGACCTTCAACGCCGACAAACTCAGATTTTTTTACGACACCTAGCTCAAAAGTTAGGAAAAAATGTGGAAAAACGAATATAATAGTCGCTTGCTTGGTTGGATATAAATTTTTTGAGCTATGGGGTCATAAAGTTGTAAAATTTTTTGATTTTTAATTTTTTTTAAAGCACTAGTACTTGGTTTGAAAAGATCTATTCAATAAGCCTAGGTGGTGCAGTGACAAAACAGCGGCTTCGTGGTCACAAGGTCGCGGGTTCGAATGCCGATTGGAGCCAAATTTTTTGCATAAAGTTGCAAAATTTTTTGATTGTTACCATACATGACCAAGTGGTGGTAATTCTTTTTCGAAAAAAGGCACAACCCATTATTATCTCCCATACCCTCCCTTTTCGGTCGGACAACCGTACAACCCTGTGGTAACTTATTACCACTTATGGTCATGTATGATTGTTACTTTGTGCAAAAAAAATGGCTCCAATCGGGATTCGAGCCTGCGATCTTGTGGACACAAAGCCGCTGCTTTGTCATTGCACCACCGAGGCTTGTTGAAAGGATCTTTTCAAACCAAGTACTAGTGCTTTAAAAAAATTTAAAATCGAAAATTTTTGCAACTTTATGACTCCATAGCTCAAAAAATTGGTACTAGAGCTTTTGGCAACGCGACTTTTTTGGTACTCCGAGCTTTTGGCAACGCTACTTTTTTTAAACTTTTGGCGTTGCCAAAAGCTCGTTTTCGTTGCCAAATGCTCGTTACCAAAAGCTCTAGTACCAAAAAATTTATATCCAATCAATCAAGCGACTATTATATTTGTTTTTTCCTAACTTTTGAGATAGGTCTCGAAAAAATCTGAGTTTGTTCGACCTTGAAGGTCCCTTGTGAGTATGTAAACGAGCATTAACTTTTATACACACATCTATTCCTCATATTTCTTAACTTTTGAACACCACTAAAACATTTTTCAGGATCATCAGCCACCTTTTTGAGACCAAGAAATAGTGAAGCGGATGCAAGTCATAGTTTGCAATCAAGTCCGAACCTTTCTCAACGTGTGCGCAAACGAGTTGGCTCTTGGTTCGGAGGACAACCGGCGGATAGTATGAATAAAACTTTCAAAAAAGCCCAAGAAAGAGTTGTGTGTCTTCTGTCTTGATTGTTGTTGCACCGTTTTTTTCGTAATTTTCTTGTCTTTTTATGTTTGTCCACTATCCGCATGTTTATGATTGTACAAATTTCCCCTTTTTCGGATATTTAAATTTGCTTAATTTTAAATTTTTTTGTTGAAAAATTTTTAATTTGCTAAAATTGCAAGGGAACTATGAGGAGGGGCAGTGATATATCCCCCCAAAGTAGGAAAAATGAAAAATTTTTCGTCATAATTGTGGTCCAGATTTGAGGGGAGGGGAATTTTCAGGTTTGGAGGGAGTGAATTTTGAGCTTAAAGGGGAAGTACACTTGTATAAGTAAAATCGAGATTTTAGATTTTTAAAAATTTTTTCAAATCATTCCAAAAATGCTTAGAAATTGTTGGGCATAGTCAAAAACGGTGAAATATGAAGTTTTTGCGAAAAAACAAGCCCGATAAAGGTGTTTTTCGAGCCCCTCATTTCCTCCAGAAACGCTAGAAAACGCTATTTTTCGATGTTCTGATCTTCGGAGAAGTCGTAAATTTTGTATAAGTCAATGAAAAATTTGTATTTTTTTACAAATCAACAGGTGAAAAGAAGCTAGATGGGTTGTTCTACAAAAATTACAGAAAAAATGAGCTCAAAACATAAAAAAAACTAGCTAAAAACGGCATTTTTGACGCATTTTGGCCAGAACGGAAGTCCAAACGATGTCTAAATATTTTTTTTTCATGGTTTTTTACGCAATTCATGATAAAAAAAATCATTTTTATTCATCGTTTTATAAAATCTCGATTTTACTTATACAAGTGTACTCCTTTAAAAATCGATTTTTAGTTGAATTTTGAAATCAAAAAACGATTTTTTGTTGAATTTTAAGATCAAAAATTGATTTTTTGTTGAATTTTGAGCTCAAAGATCGATTTTTAGTTAAATTTTGAGATCAAAAATCGAAGTTTGGTACTTTTTTGACAAAGTTTTCACTTTTCTTCTCAGAAAAATGAAAATTTTTCAAATTTGATGGCCCCCCTCGCATAATTGCGACGCTGCTAATGGTTACCTTATATTTTTTCATAATATGACCCAAGAGAAATCCTGCCTAGGCATCGGGATTTATGATGCAAGCAGTCATTGAAAAAATTATATGTTAAAGAAATTTTAACATCCATCTAATACAACCACAATTTTAGTTGATCAGAATAACCTCAACTTGACACCGGAACAGTTGGAAATCGCCGAACTTGGAAAGCCACGACTTGGCGACTTCAAACGCTGTCAAATTACCATCAAAGAAAGCAAAGAATTCCAGGTAAACACAGGGCAGAAGCGTAGCCAGAAAAAATTTTTGGTGGAGCTGGAGTGTAAAATTTTTGGCAACTTTTTTTGGTCGCTGCAATTTTTTATTAAATTTTTAATAAAAAGCAAAAAAATTTTTGAAAGTGCTTGCTTTTAAGCTGAAAATGCTCAAAAATTTACAATTTTTGGTGAAAATTTGGGCTTTTTTGGTGAAAAATCATAATGGGGGATCAAGAGGGAAATTTTTTGGATTTTGGATGGGGGCTATAGTCCCATCGCTACGCCACTGAATCAGGACATTCATATTATTTGGTGCAAAATTTTTTATGAATCATACTAATCTACATGGCACGTTTTTATATTACAAAATATGACCAAGGCCGAGATTCTTTTATTAGTATCCATATCCACCATGATGTCCGTGGTCACCGCCATTGTGTCCATGTCCATTCCACCAGTTTCCGTGATCATGTCCATGTCCGTGCTGGTCTCCACGGCCCCAATCTCCGCCGTTATGGTGGCTAGCAAGGTGCCCATCACCGTGCTCTTGGCCCCATTTCTTGGCGTAGTCATCGCCAGACGCGTGCTGCCCTTCACCTCCATAATTGTAGTGGGCCCAGTCGTTTTTGTGGCCTTTCTTCCAGCCAGCGTGATGGTCTTGGTCATGGTGGCTAAATTCATTTTTACTAGTAGAAAATTTCTAAGCTATATAAATTTTTCTATTTTTTGTTTTGTTTCAAAAATGAAATTTAGCTTACATTTTTGAATTTTTGTTACTCTTATAGTCCGTTTCTGCGCTAGATTCAAAAAATTTTTTGGAAAAATTCGGTTTTTTGTCCAAAATTTGATTCTTGTTCAAAATTTGATTTTTTACCCAAAATTCGATACATTCGCTCTGTCTTGGTGTTAACAGGAATTTTTTTTTGAATCCTTACCCATCATGACCATATCCATGTTGATGTCCGTGACCATACTGGTCCCCATGAGCATGATCAGAATCATGTCCATATCCATTGTCATGATGGCCTCCATACCATCCTTGATCATCACTATGCCATCCATGTCCGTAGTAAGGGTAGGCACCCCAGCCATGCCCTCCATAATATCCACCATATGGACCTGAAATTACAGGGTGAGCCAAAAAAAGCCGTACTGTTGCGTTTTTTTGGTGAAAAATTTTCAAAAATCGCATGAAAATATCCCTTATAGAAATTTTTAAAATTTTGAGAAAAAATCATATAGGGGATCAAGGCGAGAAGTCGAAAAATCGCATTTTTGCGACTTTTCGCTTAATACACAGGCTTTCCTTGAATCAGGGAAGCATTTTTTCGCTTCGTAAATGTCAAATTCGGATTTCCCGCATGTTTTCACCCCTAGAGATGCTATTTTCAGAAAAAAATTTTCACAGTGGTCACCCAAAAATCACTTACCCTCTCAGGTCAGTGTCCTTCCCCCTACTGGATATATGAACTGTTGACTTATCGTTTGACCTTGTAAAAAATTTGCATACCTGAGGCTTGAGTATAGGCTACAACACAGGTCAACAAAGCAAGGACCCTAAAGGAGCTCATCTTTAAATTGAATCTCTACTCTTTGCCATCTGGCCATTTGTTTATATACCTCCAAGAATCTAGGTCGGGCTTGTTCCGATGTCGGCTTTTTCTCAACTCCTCACAAAATTCCAGAATCCAAAAATTTGTCAAAAACCGGCTAGTTTAGCCGCTTGATGTGCGAGACGATGTTCTTACGCGTCTTGCACATTACACGTACAATCAAGTAGCCAGCTCGAGCGTAAAGACATTATTAATTGAACATATGTTAATATCCAAGTTTTTCTTTTTAGAGTGTCGTCGACCGAATGTTGAAAACGGCGAATACATCGTTGATGCTGGGAACTTCGTCCTGGAGAGAGCAGTTCATGGATGCTCTTACAGTTAGCGCCGGTTAGTATTACACAATATCTAGATGATAGGATCATANTCAAATTCGGATTCCCCGCACATTTTTACCCCAAAAGGGATCGTTTTTAGGCAAAAATCGCATTTTTGCGACTTTTTGCTTCAGTACATAGGCCTTCCCTGAATCAGGGAAGCTTTTTTTTGTTTCTTGAGTTTTTGAACATTTTCTTGGATCCATAAAATGTACATGCTTAAAATTTTTTAGGTGATGACGATGATGATGATGACGATGGAGAAGGCTCTGGATCCGGCAAAGAAAAAGAAGAAAGCGAGCCCAGCAAATTTGATTACTTTATGCATTTCCTTTCTGTGCCTTGGAAATTGGCCTTTGCTACCATTCCACCTACTGGTATTTTTTCCATAACTTAAATATATATCTTCGTTTGCAGATTACTTTGGTGGATGGGCTTGCTTTGTTGTTTCAATCGCAATGATTGGTGTTCTCACGGCCGTCATTGGTGATTTGGCTTCCCAATTCGGTTGCTGGGTCGGTCTTAAGGACGCTGTTACTGCCATTACTTTCGTTGCTCTGGGAACTTCGGTGCCTGGTATGATTTTGTGTTTTGCGTGAAAAATTTTTTTGTTGAATAAACTTGAGTTAAAGCAAAAACCAGCGCGGCAGGCAAAAATTTTTTTGAAAAATGCTTGTTTTTAAGCTGAAAAATGCATAGGAAATGGTGAAAAAATGAAAATTTCGGGATATTTTTTGTGAAATTTTGGTCATTTTTGGTGAAAAACATGTTAAAATTGGGAAATTTAGGATAATTTTGGTGAAATTTCCTTGAACTAAAGCAGAAAACTGCAGTCGAATTTTTTCTGAGAAATACTGGTTTTTAAGCTGAAAACGCTAAGAAAATGAAAAATTTTATGAAAAAATGACGATTTTTGATGAATTTTTTTGTTAAGTTTTCAAAAAATTTGGGAAAAACATATGGGGAAACCATTAGGAAAATTTTTTTCATTTTTCGTTATGGGTAGGCCCGTGCTCCCTTAGCTTTCCTCTGCCTACGTCACTATGATGGGTGTAAGACTAGTATTTTTTATAGATACATTCGCTTCAAAGGTCGCTGCAACTCAAGATAAATATGCGGATTCTTCGATTGGTAATGTCACCGGTTCAAATGGTGTGAACGTCTTTCTCGGAATTGGTATCGCATGGACTTTGGCCGCTGTTTACCATTTCTTTAATGGTATGGTCGAAAATTTTACACATTGAAAAAATATATACAAAAAATCGCCATTTGTTCATTTTTGGCGAAAATTTTTCAACAAATTTTTTCCCCAAAATGACTTATTAGGGGTAATTTTATGCGAGAAATTGATTTCGTGCATCGAAAACCCTTGAAAACGCCTTCCAGGTCATGAAATATACGATTTTCGTATTTTTTCAGTAGGAATTCCATCTTGAAAATGGGATATTTCATGGTCTGGGAGGCGTTTTCAATGATTTTCGATGCGCGCAATCGATTTTTCGCATAAAAATACCCCTAATGAGTCAGTTTGGGAAAAAAATTGTTTGAAAAATTTTCGCTAAAAAATGACCAAATGGCTGTTTTTTGGAACGAACATCCTGTATATATTTTTATCTTTCAGGCACAGTCTTCGTTGTCAATCCCGGTACACTGGCTTTCTCGGTCACCGTCTTTTGTATCGAAGCTGTAATTTGTATATTTGTTATCGTGTTGAGAAGACATCCACTAGTAGGCGGTGAACTTGGAGGTCCAGTGAAATTCAAGGTAACACACGTCCATGATTACATTATTCATACTACTATTCAATTTAGATTCTAACCTCGGGCTTCTTCGCCTTCTTGTGGATATTTTACATAGGAATTTCAGCCTTGGAATCTTATTGTGTCATTGCAGGCTTCTAAACAATACACACACGGCACAGACTCGAATGAAACGATATAATGGAAAATACAATAAAAAATTTTTCTTATGGGAAAATTTTTGTCCATGGGACAATTTTATAAAAAAATTTAAAAAATAAAAATTTTCCCGTAGGAAAAAATTTTTATTGGTTTTTTCCATTATGTCGTTTCATTCGAGTCTATGCCCAATAGACTAGAATATCATAGGTTATAAGAATCTTTAATTTTTAAAATAATCTTTGAAACATAGACGAACTTAATATACAATGTGTTCCAAAAAAACCGCCATCTGGTAATTTTTTGGCGAAAATTTTTTCCTAAAATGACTCACTAGGGGTATTTTTATACGAGAAATCGATTGCGCGCATCGAAAACTCTTGAAACCTCCCAGAAATATCCAATTTTCGTATTTTCAAGTAGGAATTCCTAAAGAAAATAATTGAAAAAAATACGAAAATCGTATATTTCATGGGAGGTGACTTCAAAGGTTTCGATGTGCGAAATCGATTTCTCGCATAAAAATACCCCTAATAAGTCATTTTGGAGAAAAAATTTCGCCAAAAAATGACCAAATAGCGGTTTTTTTTTGTGGAACACTCTGTATTATCGGTTCGACTATGCCTCTTAGCTCCCACCCATTATACGGGCTTGCATCTAAATGCGAAAATGGTTTTGCTAGTCAGATTGTTTATGCGGAATAATTTTCGCTCTCACCAAATTCGCTTATTTTTTCTTCTTTTTTTCAGATTTGCAAAAATTGTTTTTTCGGATACTTTTTAAATTCGGAATCTTAAAACAACAGTGCCGTTGCCAGGATTTTTTCCAAGAGGGAGTAAAAATCTGGACCCCCTATAGTGAGTCATAAACTTAATTGAGTTTTAGTTTTTCGAGTCTCAGAAAAGTCGAATTTTTCGAGTACTCGAATTCGAAACAATCCTGATCTGTTTTTTGTTTAAAAAATTAAAAAGTAATCGAGTAATGTGCCTCAAACTTTCATTTTTTTGATATTATAAATTTTTGTCGGATTCGATTGTTTTTTTAGCCATTAGCTCAAATATTTTCATCATAGCATATTATTTATCAGCAATCCCAAATTAGACTAATAATTGTTCATCTTAAAAAAATTCAGTTATCTTAATTACTTTCTGTTATGCTCACTTTGCCTGTTATACAGGTCCGTAGGAAAAAAAGCCAGGATTTTGGGGTGACCCTTCGAAGGAGTTAACAAATTAGCATTTACTTCCAACGCAAAAGTTGATCGCCCCAACTTTGAATATTTTTCAAAGGTTTGGCAAAAACATAAATGCGGACCATTAAAATAGATTTTGGATTTCGAGGTAGAGCGCCCTGAACTAACTACGGACCTGCTATTCTTTGAAAAATCTAATTTTTGAATAACATGTAATTTTTGAGTAAAGAATATATTTTCGAAATTATTAGGGAAATTCACAAGATTGTAATCTCATTCTCACTACTTGTTTTATTTTTTGGAAAAAATTACCTTGAACATGCCTTCGCACTATTTTGAAACGTGTTATATTTTTTAAATAAAATTTGAAAAAAATAGAATTTTGGTTCATTACGCTTCAATACGCAACATTTAAAAAAGGACGGTATTTTTTCTTGTAACATCTTTATTTTTTTTGTAACATCTTTTGAGTGTAACATCGAAAAAACCCGAATCTAAGCCTAAAAATCTATGCCTAAGCTAAACATCACTTGAAGCCTGAGTTCTTAAGCCTAAGAACCTGAGTCCTAAGTTCATCTAAGCCTGAGAACCTAAACCTAAGAATCGATGTTACATAAAGATGTTACAAAAAAAAATAAAGATGTTACAAGAAAAAATATTTTCCTTTAAAAAAGGATCACCCATACCCTCATTGTTTTTTTCTGAATCAGGGTCTTCGCTGCAATAAAAAATTTGAAACATCACCAACTTCAAACGCGATTTTCTCAAAGCCGTTAACGATTCAGAATTTACTGTAAAAACAAAAAATGCTTCATTTTTCATGAATTTTTCGAATATATACAAATTTTGGCTAATATAATGAATTTTCAATTTTTACCTCCTTCAGTTTTAGCTAGCTATGGGGAGACATTTTTGAGAATGTCTGATTTTTTCATAGGATAATAGGGGAGAGAGTCTGTTGCAACTTTGTATAACCTAAGCCCAATCGAATTTCTGTGATAGGTTTTAGTGCCCTAGAAGACATTTTTGGGGGTCCGATTTTAGGGACTTTTTTTTGAGAAAAACGCAATTTTTTCAACAAAAACATGATGTTTGTGGGAAAGTTTATATACCATTACGTAGCGCGGATCACCAGCTTTCCAGCGACAACTCGATCGTAAAGATCGGAGGGGTTCCCGTAGACCCCTTAGATTATTTTTTCACGAGACCTTCGAATTCGTGTTCCCCATACCTGAAAACAAAAAATCAGACAATTGGAGAACTTTTTGAAAACTTGATTACTGGACCCCGGCGGAGGCCCCATAGACTCCTTAGATGAGTTTTTCCATAGTCGGGACATACTTTTTGGACTCAGGACAAATTTGTAGGCAGAAAAATGTTTGTCAAAAATCATAGGAGCGATGAATCTTAGAGAAATTTTTTCCTCCCCTTTACCCCGAACTGGTCATTCATGGATATTTGGTCCACGTTATAAATTTCGTCCACGTTCACATTTCGCATAATTCACAACGTGGACGAAATGTATAACGTGTCCAAATATCCACTTGGTCCAAAAGGGGTGGCGCCTGGCAGGGGGGGGGGGGTGAAAAGGTGCCATCACCCTTAACCCACCCAGTGTGGATCACCCACTAGTGGGTGATTCATCCATGAGTGATAGGTGATGGACGGGTGAATTTTGGGTGCTATCACCTATTTTTTCCCCCTGGCGTCAAACTTTTATGACCTTAATCTTTAGTTTAAAACACCTTTTTTTAAGAAAACAGAGCTTTATGTCACAAAACGTGTCACAAAATTTTTTAAGGGTTATTCCTTTTTCGTGCGATTTTCTCGTTCTATCGATTTTTATCAAAAGTAACCTTTAAGAAAATTGTAGAAGAAATCAAGCTCTACAACTTTGGTAAAAGAGATTTTGAACGAATCTTTCTAGAAATTGATCAAATTCATTATAAAAAGTATCCTTACAAAATTTTTGTGACACCCAAAGCTCGATTTTCTCGAAAAGTTTGTTTTAACGTTAACAAAAAACGCAACTTCAATTACAATTGATCTTTCTTTCTCATTATCCTCTCGATGATCTTCGACGGATCTTATTTCTATGAAGTTGTGATACCAACGTAAAATTCTGTCCTATCATGGTTGAGAAAAAAAGATAGTGTAGAAAAAAAGTTGGTCCTCACAGACAGGCACACAAAAATTAAATTTGACACTGAAAATCAGATTTTGCCCCAGATTTGACATCTCAAAATCAGCACTTTTCTGAAGAAATCAGCAGACGTGGAACCCCTGGTTTAAGAAAGTGTTTCAAATTCATTCTCTCAAACTTTAAGTGAAACTAATTTTCGAAACGATTTTCTTTTTTCCTCGGCTTTCTACTGTATAAATTAGAAAATTAAATTTTGAATTTTTTAAACAAATTTTTTTGTAAAAATGACCCTATTGGGGGTAATTTTGGCACTATTACTTTTTCTCTCTTACTTTTTTCCCGATTTTACACAAATATCAAAGTAATAACGGGGGAAATCGGGAAAAAAGTAAGAGGGAAAAACCAAAAAGGGTAAAAAAATAATAGTGCCGGTAATTTGATGCGAGAAATCGATTGCGCGCACTCCCGAAGCGTAAAAACGCTGTTTGGCATATAAAAATGAGAATTTTTTTGTCGATTTTCGTGATTTGAATACTATTTTTGGGGCGAATTATGCATTTTTTGATGACCCATTTCGTATTTTTCACATAAAAATCTCAAATTGTTTGCGTTTCGCTCGAAAAATGCGAACTGGGTACTTTTTGCGAAATGGAAGGGGATCATGTTCCCTCTTGCACACGAATTTTTTCGTGGGCAAGGGGTTATATGATGTTTTTCACACAGTTTTTTAATTATAGGGAATAATAAATGGCAACTCTTGAAAAGCCACAAGCTGCTATTCAACCGGTTCAAGTTTTTGGCCGAAAGGTAACATTTGGTACTACTAAGGATTAGCGACCCACGTGATTTTTTTTCAAAAATATTTTTTAGCTTTTTGACCTTTCTAGGGGTAACTTTATGCGGGAAATCGATTGCGCGCATTGACAAAACATGAAAGCAAGTTTTTTTCGAAAAGCCATATATACTTCATAAGCATGTGATTCTTGTTAAAAATGTGGCCCTAAAGAGTCACACGATTATGAAGTAGATACAGCTCATTTTCCGGAAAAAAAACTTGTTTTCATGTTTTGTCAATGCGCGCAATCGATTTCTCGCATAAAGTTACCCAGGGATGCCAAGAACATTTTTTCAAAATCAGCAAATCGGACTTCAAAAATCAGATTTTAGGAACAAAATGCTAATTTTCCATTATTTCTTATAAATTTGACAAAATTTCACATCTCAAAAATCAGATTTGACACTGAAAAATTATATTTTCGCCAATTTTTGACATCTCAAAATCAGCACTTTTCTAAAAAATCAGCATACTTGGCACTCCTGAAGTTACCTCTAGAGAGGTCATCTCCAAAAAAAGCAGAAAAATTTTTTTTGAAAAATCACGTGGGGTCGCTAAGCCTTATTAGTACCTAACATTTTTCTTTTGAACTTTCGATTTTTAGAAAAATGCAACTGCAGTCGCATATGCAAAGAAAGGGAAAGGTTTGATTAAAGTGAATGGTAGACCTTTGGAGCACGTTCAGCCCGAAATTCTTAGACTTAAGCTTCAGGAACCACTTTTGATTGTGGGTAAGGACCGCTTCGCTGGATTGGACATTCGAATTCGCGTGAAAGGTGGTGGACATGTCTCACAAATTTATGGTAAGATTGAGATTTTTCATGAGATAGTTGTGTATGGAGATTGTTATGACTTTATTGTCCCATTTCTAGAGACAAGGGGAACATAAATTTCAACAAAAAGCCCCAATTTTGACATTTCTTTCATCAAAAATGACCAAATTTTCACTAAAAATATCCCGAAATTTTCATTTTTTCATCAAAAAGTTTCATTTTCTGTGGGTTTTCAGCTTAAAAACAAGCATTTTTCAAATTTTTTTCTAAAGCACGTCTTTTTTTGCTCACTCTGTAAATTTTTTGATCTGGTTGCGATTTTTTTTTGTCTAAATTATGTATTTAGCTTTCAATTTTCAGCTATTCGACAAGCATTAGCCAAGTCTCTGGTTGCGTTCTACCAAAAGAATGTTGATGAACAAAGCAAGAAAGAACTTAAAGAGCAATTGGTTATGTACGACCGTGGTTTATTGGTTGCTGATCCTCGGCGTCGTGAGCCAAAGAAGTTCGGAGGCCCAGGGGCTCGTGCTCGTTACCAAAAGTCATATCGTTGAATTTCATGTTTTTTTTTATCTGTTACATATTACTGTTGAGTTTAAATAAATAAACTTATATATAGACTTCTTTGATTAGATTTTATGTTTCTGACAGAGTTTATTTGCGGTCGTTTTTTTCTTGTTTTTGTGTTCCGAAGGTCGTTTGATGTTTCAAAAGTTGACATTTCGAAACGTTTTTGTATGCTTTTGAGGATTTCTCCAGAAATACAAAGCCAATCCTAATAGTTCTGTGTGGTTAGAAAGCTGGATTTCGTAGCTTTTGACATCAAAACTATCACGATCGGCTTTGTATTTCGGAGAAATCCTCAACAACATAAAAAACGTTTTGAAATGTCAAGTTTCGAAACATCAAACGACCTTATTTGCTTATAAAATTTAGTTGCTTGACAAATTTTCATTGATGTTATGCCTCATATATTGGAGCAATTAAAAAGAGCATCTGAGGGGAAACTTTGTACTGTTTGTAATCAAAGTGTCGCGTATGCTAATTATCAAAGGCATATAGAACAATGTAATATAAAAATTGATGATGATGAGATTCAGGTAGATCGTTGTGTGTCATATATGAGATTTGTTTAGTTTATCGGGGAGTTTACTCATTCCGGAAAAGCCGTAAAATCTATTGTAGTAAAACGGGAGGAGGAAGTGATTAGCCAAGTTGAAGAAAAGCCTGAAATAGAAGTAACTTCGAATGGAGAAAATGCTACTAGATTATCGATTGTTTCGAGAAAGCGCACCTACAAACGCCAACTTGTTGACCTTACTCAAGGTATTTTGGTTGTTTATTATGTACCAGGGTTACGGGTAAAAGTTACAGACATTTATCACGAGGAAACTTGTCACGTTTTTGACTAAAAAATTTTTAGGGAAGGCTCAGATCAGAAAACAAATGATGAAAAAAAAAATTCTCCATACCCAAAAACCTACTCCCTATCAGAGACCGAAAATGAGTCCCCGAAGCCCCCATGGTGGCCTGAAACTTGGGCCCCCAAGGCCCCGCAAATAAAATAATGAGAATTTCACGTAAATATGATATTTTCAAATTGCCAAAGGAAATGGGATTGTTTCAAAAAATCTATGCTCCGGGACCTTGACCTCTTTTTCGACCCCTGGTGGGGCCTTGGGGGTCTGGGCCCCTAAGCCTGGCTTCATTGGGGGACGGCCGGGCCTAAGGGGGCTTCGGCCCTTTTTGGTCTCTGCTCCCTGTAGCAAATTTTTTTTCTCCAAAAATTCAACCCTGATTTTTTCTGTTTTGAAAACTCAAAAAACGCTAAAAATTTCAAAAAAAGATTAATTTTTGAAAGAAATTTGGACACCCTTGAACTTTCTACTAATTTTGTGAGTCATGTAAAACTTTAGAAGTGTATGAGGCACCAGAAAAACGATCTGACACACCTGAAGTTATTTGTTACGATGCCCCGTCAAGTATGTTTAAATTTCTGTTTTTATATTGTGTATTTGATTTTATTTTAGTGAATAATACAGAAGTGGTGCCAGAAACTCCAATTTCACAACAAGGAATCTTAAAACACGAAGAAAGGAGGAAAATTGATAAGTATTCATCCACGCCAAGCACATCAAACAGTCTCCAAGCTGTAAAGAAACGAGTTACACTTACAAGGTTTTCTTATCATCTATCAGTGGTGTAGCTAGGGCCGAAAATCACTCCAAATTTGTTTTCGAATTGAAATCTGTGATATTAAAACACCTATTCTGAAAAAAACCGCATAAAAAATCTAAATTACTTATTTAAAAAAATTCAGGCCTTTCGCCGTTATATGCCGAACGGTCATTTGGGAATTTTAGCATTTTTTGTATATTGAAGCATAAAGTCCCTGAATCAGGGAAGCGTTTTTTCGAAAATCTCAAATTCGGATTTCCCGCATGTCTTTACCCCTAGAGGGGTCATTTCCAGGAAAAAAATTTTCGAATAAATTTTCACGTGGTGGCTCCCTCCCCCTTATTGTGTAGTAGCTCCCAACTTCCTAACTTTTAGAACCGTGAAAAAGTCGCCTTTAAAAAAGTCTTCAAAAGAGCATCCTTATGTGAATATTCCGCTTGAAGAAGTTTACGAACAACTGATCTCGCAGTTGGAAAGCCTGNGAAGCGTCGTTTCGAAAATCTCAAATTCGGATTTCCCGCATGTCTTTACCCCTAGAGGGGTCATTTCCAGGAAAAAAATTTTCGAACAAATTTTCACGTGGTGGCTCCCTCCCCTTATTGTGTAGTAGCTCCCAACTTCCTAACTTTTAGAACCGTGAAAAAGTCGCCTTTAAAAAAGCCTTCAAAAGAGCATCCTTATGTGAATATTCCGCTTGAAGAAGTTTACGAACAACTGATCTCGCAGTTGGAAAGCCTGTGTGATGCCGGATCTAAAGCCGATATAATTTTGTCTCAACAATCGCAAATTCAATTGACTTCTCAAGAGAAACCTGCTGAAGATGTTGTAGAAAACGCGACTAATAAATTTGGTCCACCTTATGTCCTGAAGTACTTTTGGAGAATGTGTTTAAGGGTTAGTGTTTGAAATGAGTTTTTTAAACTGTTAATTTTTCTGCTACTTTCTTTAGGTCTTACGAAAGGATTCCGGTATAACGAATGTGCCGTACGCTTTTTGGAGGGAAAACTTACGAATATTATATGGATTGATTACGATGCCAGGTTTGCTATTATTATTATTAGTGATTATAAAAAATTGATGAGGGTATTTTTGGGGATCATCTATTTGAAAATTTTCCAGTGTAAATGTATGAAAAAATATGCGAATTTCTGAAGAATGTAAATCGAAATTATTCATGTACAGGATGAGTTTAAAAAAACCGTACTTTTGCGTTTTTTGGCGAAAATTGTTCAAAAATCATCTATAAAGGGTATTTTCATGCGAGAAATCGATTGGGTATTTTCTCGCATGAAAATACCCCTTATAGGTGATTTTTGAAAAAAATTTTAAGGGGGGTGACATTTATGGCCTAATCTAAGAAAAAATTTTCTTCTAAAAAGATCATCATGGGAGAAATCGATTGCGCGCATCACCGAAGCGTGAAAACGTCATCCTGACCCTAATTCAGGGAGAACTTTGTTTTATTTTATATCGAAAATCAATTTTTCAACGATTGTTGACATAAAATAAAACAAATTTTTTCCTGAATCAGTGTCAGGATGACGTTTTCACGCTTCGAAGATGCGCGCAATCGATTTCTCGCATGATTTTACCCCTCCAAATCTTATTAGAAAATTTTTTTCTTTGATTAGGCCTTAAATGTCACCCCCTTTAATTGTTCACCAAAAAACGCAAAAGTACGGTTTTTTGCTCATCCTGTACTCGTATTAGTAAAAATATGCTAAAACTATTTTTACAGCCGTCTTCCAAGAGCCATTTATTCGTATGCTGCTGAAAGATTGTACATGGACTTCTCCGGATAAAATCAAGTGAGATCTTTTTTTGTTATACGCTATACACCAGAATTTTTAGGAATAGCTCTGCTGCTAATTGGCCGAATAATAGCGATGTCGTGAATGAAGTTTTCACTCAGCTTATAGCCTATCATCTTGTTGATCGTAAGTCAAAATGGTATACTTTTAAGATCTCATTTATATTTTTTTAGCCGTTGATAGTGGCTCTATTAAGCTTGAAGAAGCTGTGAGATTGTTGTCGAAAGAGGCACTTGAGAAGCTTTGCAAAAACTTTAAGCTCGATCATAAGAAAGGCAGGCCTTCTTTGATTGATTCTCTTATCAAGCATGCTGAAAAGAAGAATTGTTTTGGATCGAATATTGAAAAAATGGTGTTTAAAAAGTAGATTTAGCCATATTTGGTTGTACAGGGTTGCCATCTGGTAATTTTTTGGCGAAATTGTTTTCCCCAAAATGACTCAGTTGTATTTTTATGCGAGAAATCGATTGTGTGCATCGAAGAACCTTGAAAACGCCTCCCAGGTCATGAAATATAAGACTTTCGTATTTTTTCAGTTATTTTCGGTAGAAATTCCTACATGAAAATTGGATATTTCATGGCCTGAGAGACGGCGTGCGGAGAATCACGCCGTTTTCGCATAAAAATACCCATAATGAGTTATTTTGGAAGAAAAGAAGAATTGTTTTGGATCGAATATTGAAGAATTATTTTGGATTTGAAAAATTATCGCTAAGAAATGACCAAATGGCGGTTTTTTTTTGGAACACCCTGTATGTTATCTTTAAGGGTTCTTGAGGACCTTGGCTGTTATTATAAGATCAAACAACCGGTCTATGATTTTCTCCATGCAATCTTCACTCTTTATTCTCCTACCAATATGGATAGCTCTCAATTGAATGACGATCCTCGAGCCAAATTGGCCGGCAAGTTGACGTAAGGCTCATAATTTTGTGTTGTTGTGCTTCATCCTTCCATAAATTTTAGTTTCCTTATGCTCAATCATGAACTTAACAAAGTTATTTATCCTGCTCCTCGATTGATCTCTAAATGTTTATCCATTCACAAGACATATCTTGATTTGCATGGGTAAATTTGAAGGGATAAATTGGTACTTATTTAGAAATCCTTCTCTGTGAAAAAAATGCCCTTTAATCGGCTCAAAATTCGCATAATTTGAGCTTCAAAAAGTAGTATAAAAAGCGCTCAATAGACACAGTTTTCACCAGCATAGGCTCTAATGAAACGAAGAGAATGGAACGAAACGAATGAAGTCTGACTAATGGAACGAAACCAAATTCAGGGTTTTCGTGTCAATATTCAGGCAAATTCAAATCTGTTTTCCGGACGATACGAATGAGAAACGATCGAATAAAACGATGACTTTATATTTATGAATGTGAATGAATTTTTTTGGTGCCGATGATGCGCCATTAACAAAGTAGAAGAAAATTCAACTTCGAGAATCTTTATGAATAATAAATATTTATTATTGATTGTTATTTTTGTGTTATGTGTTGATATAAAATTTTCGTTTCATTCGAGCCTATGCCGGTGAAAACTGGGCCTATTTTGAATATTGACACGAATACCCTGAATTTGGTTTCGTTCCACTATGTCAATTCATTCGTACCGTTCCGTCCTCTTCGTTTCATTAAAGCCTATGCCGGTGAAAACTGTCTATTGAGCACTTTTTGAAACTCGAATTATGCGAATTTTGAGCCGACTAAAGGACATGTTCCACAGAGGAGGAAGTCTTCTAAATAAGTACCAATAAATTTTTCGTTTGAGCCAAATTCCCTTTTAGGCTTATCAAAGCGAATCACTTAGAAATAAAGATTATCCAGGCAGTGGAATCTCGGAAATTTCAAGTGGCGTGTGATCTTGGAAATGAGGCTAAATGTATATTAGAAAATACGTTTCTAAAAGCTAAAGAGTAAGCTGATTTGATGAAGAGGGTTGTTTTAACTTCTTTAGAAATTTGTTGGAAGAAATCCCTTCTTTTTTATGGCGATTTACAACTCCATGGGTGTTGATGCGATGTATTGGCTATATGGTTAATTCTTTGGAGCGTATGCGGAAGTACGATGAGGCTGTTGAGTTGCTGCGCTTTCTGCTTTTAACTAAAGGTGGCTCCCAATTCATTGTGAAAATCTAATTTGAGAAGAGATTTAGGACTAGAAAGATTGTGTCCTAATAGCCGAGGGCAATGGTTCGACCGACTTGCCTTGAACTTACAATCGCATTTAAAGAAACCAGATGAAGCTTTAGAGGCATGCACTATAGGTTTAAATGACGTGTCTGTAAAAGATAAAGATAAAGTTCTATTACAAGTAGTTTCAAAGTTTGATGATCTTATTGCACGAATTTTCTAGGATCGTGCAATTAAACTGGTCAAAGATGGGACAAGTTTTATTCCTGTGGTGGTGTTTGAAGAGCCGGACAAGGTATGCTCGATTGTTTTGCCGAATATGGCCAAAAAATCGAATTTTTGCTCAAAAATCGAATTTTAGGTGATTTCGATTTCTCGCATGAAAATACCCCTTTAGGTGATTTTTGAAAATTTTTTTTGAAAAAGTAGGATTTTTGGCCCACCCTGATATCTTAACTTTATATTTTATGGGCTTGAATCGAAATATTCTCTCATTTTCATTCCTAAGCGTCTCAAATAGAACATTTAGGTAACTATTGAAGGCGAGGTACTCGCGAAAGAAATTGGCGATCAGCGCATCAACCACTTTATTCTCCCTAATTCTACGGATGATGGAACTATACAGAATTGCCGAGTTGAAGATGTGGCCTTACACTACTTCTTGAATCAGCGGGAATTCGATGAAGGTGTGCTTTTTTATACTTTTTAAAAATTTTTATTTTCTTAGGTGTTCATGGCGAAGGCCAACCATGGCATAGTTTATTTGGTTTATTATGCTACGATATTATCTTCGATCACAGTGTTCCCGGTGTTTGGTTTTCTGAATTACAAATTCACCCAGTTGATTTGACAACTCCTTATCTGTATTCGAACCGGAAAGAGAAATTCGATGCTAGATTCGATTTTTTATTGAATGCTGATAAAAAGACACTTGAGGAATTGGTATCTAAGCATTATGAAGAACATTTCAACGAGCAGAATACCGAAGTCTCATGGGAATTGTTCACTAATCTAGAGCAGATTCACGTATGCTTCGAAATTTTTCTGTAAAATTCCCTTTTTTAGCGTTTTCTTTCGTGTTGTGAACCCAATATGCTCGTAGCTCTGTTTAAACGCATGGTAATGGATTACCGAAGTGTGAGAAGCGGTTTCCCAGATCTTGTTGTTTGGAATGCATCGAAGAAAAAGCTAGCTGTAAGTAGGGTTACATAAAGGCCACCTTTTTTGTACCATTTTTTAACTAATGCCACCTTTATTGGCCAAAAAACAGCGAAATTCTTTCGAAAATAGCCCCTTTTAAGCTGAAAATGCTCAGAAAACTATGATTTTTGATAAAAAAAATTGAAAATTTTGGACATTTTTGGTGATAAATCAAAAGGGAGGACCATTAGGAAAAAATTTTTCGGATTTCGGAGTCCCGGGTTAGGGTTGCATAAATGCCACCTTTTTTGCTTCTAATTTTTGTCATTTTTAAAGAAAATCCTTTCCACCTTTATGATAAAAATTACCACCTTTTAAAAAAAGTCATTATGCATCCCTAGCTGTAAGCTAATATGTTAAATTGTGTTGAATTCGATTCAAATTATAGGTTATTGAAGTGAAAGGGCCGGGTGATAAACTGTCGACGAAGCAACGATTGTGGTTAGATTTCTTTTCAAAGAACGGTGTTGAAGCAAAAGTGTGCCATGTTGTTGGTATGTTTTTAATAACAATTGTTAGGGAGGATTTATACTTCCGTCGCCGTACGACACAACTATAAACTACGAAAGAAGCAGCAACATTGCATTTTGTGTCGCACGACACGGAAGTATAAATCCTTTCTCATACTATTTTCAGCAAACAATAACCGTCGTCTTTGACATGACTTTAAATTAATTGAACTTCTTAACCGTTGATTTTTTATTGTCAGTTTTATTTTTGTTCAAAATGTTTGTATAAAGATGTTATTTGTATAAAAGATATTCTCGAATTTATTTAAAAAACCAAATAAGCAATATATACCCGATTAAATGGCAAACGTTAGAATGAAAGAGTTAAATTTACAAATTTTAAATAATATTTCCTGTTATAGGTGTTTGAAAAAAATTCTTTTCTTAAAAATTGATTAAATATGAGAAAGCTATTTTTATGCTTTGAAGACGTGTGCAATCGCTTTCTCGCATAAAATTACCCCTAGAAAGTGACTTGCAGAAGAATGTCCATTTTCGCTTCAAAAATCCAATTTTTTCCCTGAATCAGGAAAGCGTTTTCATGGTTCGAGAATGCGCGCAATTGATTCCCCGCATAAAATTACCCCTAGGGGATCATTTTTAGAAAAATAAATTTTCGGGTCCCAAAATGTCAAAAAAAAGCCGCTTTTTGCGCCAACTGTAAAAAATAGATCATTTTACAATTATGAATAAATTTTATGTGTTGTTGAGCCATTGTTTAAAAGTTGAACATTCAGTGGCCGAGCCAATGAACCATTCAATATATGATCATATGAACTTCGTCTATCATCTAAAAAGTTGTTTGGTAAATCGCTCGTTGAATTCACCCATTTCATTTGGGTGAATTCAACGAGCGATTTACCAAGTTTTTTATCATCTTGATAGAACTATAGAGCGAAAAGAAGATAGAGAAAAAAGTACGGATAGAAAAATAAAGTTTAAGTGAACAAAAAATTAAAGATTAATTTCCGTTTCTGGAATAATTAAAAGTTTGCGTTTTTCTTTATGCAAATGTGTTGGGCTTCTTTGCCGATGTAATTGAACTTTTCTTGGATTATTAGAAGCCATATTTCGTCGTGATGGTGTCAATTTTGGAGAAGAGGTTCTTGTTTGCGCATCTAGTCTTCTCTTATCGTCTAGACCATCCGAATTGAAACCAATAGAAAGTCGTGATATCGCCTGGGAAAGTCCTTCTCGGTTTACGGTTGAATCTCGCCTTTCGCCAATCCGACGCGGAGAATAGAATTTCGTTGATCGCAACCTTTTTGTACATCGGACGACTTTAAAGCTAGTTTGTTGCCGAATTGATTTCGCTATAAATTTAACGCTTTGTTAGAAGAAAAATTTTTATGAACAATGTTTCAAAATTGATCGCAGAGCCTCTACTAATTCAAATAAAGCACTAATTGCACTTTTAGCGTCGAAAAGTTTTAATTTTTTAGGGTCAACAAATTTTCTACTGTGATTTCATCCGAATTATAACTCAACAAAAGATGAATAAAATACAGGGTGGCGCATAAAAAACCGCACTTTCGAGATTTTTACCTCTTCCTTATTTTGAGTATAACTTTTGAATCCGGTTATCGTTTTCCATGACCTTGGTGTCGTTGGATAGTCCATAATCATAGCAATCCGACGCGGAGAATATAATTTCGTTGATCGCAACCTTTTTGTACATAGCTATCCAATGATACCAAGATAATGGAAAACGATGGTCGGAATCAAAATTTATACTCAAAATAAGGAAGAGGTAAAAATCTCGAAAGTGCGGCTTTTTATGCGCCACCCTGTAATAAAAGACCACGTTCGAAAATTCGTTGACCCCGAAAAGTAATTTTCGCTTTAAATTTTGCGTCTCAACGCAAAAAAATTGAACAAAAATCCAATTTTTGAGTAAAAATTCGATTTTTGGACAAAAATTCAAAAACTTTTTTGCACTAATTGCAATTAGTGCTCCCCAACTTGCAATTAGTGCAGTCTCGAAGTCGTCGAGACGAATTAGTGGAGGCCTTCACAGTGCAATAAAAAAATTCATGCATATTGCTAAAAAATCAACTTGCATATGACGAACATTTTTTGAACCCGGTTTCGGCAAAAAATCGGAGGGTTTCGAGTTGTGAGTGTGTTCCTTGTAAGTTTAGAGTTCAGATACACATGCCAGACAACACAGAACAACAGAAATGCATAGTTGTTAATTGGGAGATCAAGTATTAGGCAATTTATATCTACAATGGATCAAGAATGATTCGAAGCCGATTTTTTCAGCACGTCAAATATGCGAATTTCGTGTTCTGTTGTTATTAATCAGCTTCGAACTATCCTATAGCCGATACAGAGAATAAAAAACACCAAAAATGCGTTATTCATTGTAAAATATTAGGCATTACATGGTGTTCCAAAAAACTGCCATTTGGTCATTTTTTGGCGAAATTTTTTTCTCAAAAATTACTCATTAGGGGTATTTGTATGCGAGAAATCGATTGCGCGCATCGAAAATCCTTGAAAACGCCTCCCAGGCCATGAAATATCCAATTTTCGTATTTTCAAGTAGGAATTCCTACTGAAAAAAATACGAAAGTCGATGAAATATCATGGTCTGGGAGGTGTTTTCAAGATTTTTCAATACGCGCATTCTATTTCTCATACTCCTAATAAGTAATTTTGGAGAAAAAATTTTTTGAACAATTTTAGCCAAAAAATGACCAAATGGCGAAATTTTTTATACACGCTTGTACAATAATATAAAATGGCTAAGCCCAATAAATAATAAACTTGACATAACACAATTTTATACATTTATATAAGCCAACAATACAATAAAGATTCAGTAAAATTCCTACTATAATGAACGTCAAAAATTAATTTGTAAACAATTACAGAGATATGTACTAAGTTAAGGAATTAAGAAAAATCAACTAAATTTCTATTTCTTCGCGAAGCTTTTTCATTCGACTTTATTTCTTGGCTATCTAAATCAAGTCAGTGTAAAAGAAAAAAAGGTGTAAAAGACACAGACAAAGTGAAATAGTGAAAACAAAGTGATTTAGTTGGATATTATGAGATAACGGTTAGTCACCACTTGAGGCCGGATTTTTGAAACTTTTGAGGCGCTGCCAGTTGAGGCTTAACTTTTGGAGTCCCCAGCTGTTGTGTATTTTATAAATTATTCATCTTCATAATCGGTGCATGTGGTGTATTTTTTCGTTAACATACATACAGAGTGCGTATAAAGTTCCCGTACACTTTGAAATTAACTTTGAGGCTCAAATAAAATTTTGAGCCACAAATGTCGGGAACTCCAAAGTTAAGCCTCAAAAGTTGGGCCTCAAGTGTTCAACCTCAATGTAAGGGGACCTCAAGAGTTGTGCCTCAACAATACGGCCTTAAGTGGCGACTAACCTGAGATAACTAACTTACCTTTATGTTCCAATACGATTGCACGTTTCGCTACAACTGTATCGCCTGCACTTCGACGCAATTCACCTGGGATCAAATTATGAGCTGCCGGTGGTGCCACGGGTTTCACAAATTCATATTGTTCATTTATATCATTCTGAATAAAAATTTTACATAAAAGTATTTTTTTAAATCAATTCTAGACGTCGCCACCACATTTGCCTCACGTGTGAAATTTGCATATTTCAACAAGTAGGTCGTGGCATACCTCACAGAAGAGAGGTAAAATTTTCTAAGTTTTTTTCAAAATCTATAAGGGATATTTTCATGCGATTTTTGAAAATTTTTCGCTAAAAAATGCAAAAGTACGATTTTTTTGGATCACCCTGTACAAAACTTACCGATGAAGATCGATTAGAAGGAATACTCTCTAACANCAGAAGAGAGGTAAAATTTTCTAAGTTTTTTTCAAAATCTATAAGGGATATTTTCATGCGATTTTTGAAAATTTTTCGCTAAAAAACGCAAAAGTACGATTTTTTTGGATCACCCTGTACAAAACTTACCGATGAAGATCGATTAGAAGGAATACTCTCTAACATTTTATCAAAGTTGGCAAACTGGCTGACACGTTGGCGCACAAATCCACGGTTATTTCTATAAAATAACTTGAATTGTTCATAATTTACAGGAATTTCTTACCGTTGGAAGAAAGCTAAGCTGGGACGGTTGCTCAAATTCGCTGAAGGATAAGGCTGAAAGTCGTGCATAGGCAGATCCTAAAAATACATTCAAAGGGGGATAAGGGCCGATTGAGGCAAGTTATCGCAAAAAATTTTTTCGACAAACGTAAAAAATATTCGGAAAATGAAGAAAACAATAATGTTTTCGAAATTATTTCCGATTTTTCCTCGAAAACAGTATCCTTTTTCATCGTTTCGTTTGTTTTCATTTTTTACATTTGCTATAAAAATTTTGAAAATTTTTTTGTTGCGATAACTCGCCTCAATCTGCCCTCTCTCCTTTAATAAAAACGATATAAAAATCAAAACAACATACAGAAGACGATTGTGCCTCGGTGATTTTCTGAGCAAATGTTTTCGAGTTAGAAAAGCCTGGTGACGGATTATCATCATTAAGATTCAATTTAGCCACTGGTTTTCGAAACTTCACATAGTTTGGAGACGTATAACGTTTTGGCGTATGCTGCACGGCCGAAGAAGTATGGGGTCGAGATTCATCAGCTACAAAAACCGTTGTTCCCGAAGGGAGAATTTCCACTTTAGTTGAAGTTCCAGCTTCCGCTTGAGATTCAAAGTTCTTTCTTGGAGAAACCACATTTCTATTACATGAATTCTTTTCCCGAGTTTGTTGTGAGAGGTGAACAACTTCATTCTGTTCTCTTTCCAATTTGGATGATCTCTTCGATTTAGTAGGCGAAGACGACTGTTGACCTGCCTGTGGAGTTACAGATGGTGGTGGTATACTTGGCAATGGAGGCGGAGTTTCATGAGCTAAAAATCCCGTGAATTTTATACCCCACTCGGTACAGTAGCATACCCAGAAAAATTTTCGCCGAGACCCAAAAAAATAGAGATGGGCTGAGATTTTTCCGGAAATTTTTCCATTTTTCAACAAAAAAGCCCCAAATTTGACATTTTTTAAACCAAAAGTTCTTCATTTTATGTGCATTTTCAGCATATGAACAAGCATTTTTCAACAAAAAAATTCGCCTAGGCGCTGGTTTTTTCGCAACAAAATTTTCGCTGAAAATTTCTGGACGTTTTTCCGCAAAAAAAAACACTCGATTTCTTACCTGAAATTAGTGATTTCATACCCAAATAATCATCCGAAGAGTAGGCATCACTCGGCATAGAAACGTCTGGAGGTTCATTATCTTAAAAAATATCATGTTTTGAACATTACTAACAGACAACACAACAAAAAACATACCATTACGGCTCTTCTTTTCAGGAAGCTTAGGCGAAATCGATGACATCGGTGTCAATTGAGCCTTTATAAACTTTTCCGTAGACGTTTGAGCACCACTTTCAATCAAGAGAGTGTTTTGTTCTTTCATTGTACTAGAAGGGCTCTCCAAAGACATAGGCGATGAATCATCAAACGAAATCTTCAGCGATTGCTTCGTTTTCTGACGACGCACTCGACGTTGTCGTGCCACCATACCTTTCTAAAATCAGACAAAAAGTTAATTTTGTGAAAACAAAAACGTCTACTACTTTTCCAAAAATCGAAAAATTCGTCAAAAATTGATGAATTCGTTTTTCACAAACAAAAATATCTCTACCTTTTCCAAAATGTCCCCCGCATTATCACCCGCCGGCGAGACGCCAAATAGCGACATATTCTTGTTTTCATAAATCTCGTCATCTGTATCTGTCTCCGTATGACTGCTACCCAAACATTCATTGCTGCGACGCTTCGAAGGACGTTTGATAATTCGAGGACGACGAACTGCCATTTCACCGGTTCCATTCAAGACAATCGTGTTGCTACGTCGATCTGAAATCAGAGAAATATAAATAAGCACGCAAGTATATATATTGGGTTGTTCGATAAGTCTCGAAGGGGGTAAACTTTGCAGCAGCATCTCTAAAAATTTTTTTGCAAAAATAACTTTTCTAGAGGTAATTTTATGCGAAAAATCGACTGCGAGCATTCCAGAAGCTTAAAAATGCTTGCCTGACCCTGGTTCAGGGAAATAAGTGTAAAAAATTCAAAATTTTCGCTTCAATACATACTCTTATTTCCTTGAATCAGAGAAGCATTTTCAAGCTTCTTAAATTGTTGATATTTGGCTATAGAAGAGGGTTTTTGACGAAAAAAATTCATCGAAAACGAGCGAAAAATGCCGATTTTGATGTATTTTTTTACGCTTGATAAGCATCGAACCCTTAGCATTTTTCGTTCATTTTCGATGAAATTTTTTCAGGATAGGGTAACCGAGGGTGTAGTTAACTTTTTGAATAGAGCAGGTTTTCGTGTCAATAATTAACTTTTTTCAAAGTTTAAATTTACTTTTTGGTTCAACAAGACCCGAATTTACAGAGTTCGGCTTATTTCGCTGCAAAGATCGTTTTACGGGTGCAGTATGGCGTCTGGCTCGATCAACAACATGCCGAGAATCTTTTACAGTAGGTGAAGAAGTCGTTTTTCCATTCGATGGTAAGGGTGAGATGGCTGAGATATCTGTTGGAGGTCTCTTATTATGCGATGAAGATGAAAGAATCGATTGATTGGCATCACTAGAGCGTTTGGATGAAGTTCGACGTACAATAGAGCTATTTTCTTTCTTAAAGAACAAATTAAGTGTTAAGTGACAACGATGTCCCGAAATCTCGAACTAGGGGTGACCATAGTAGCGAAATTTCGATTTTTTTATTTTAAAAGATTACCTTATCATCATCACGACTAAATTCATTCCAGTTCGGTAAAGGTGGGCGAACAATCGGCGTTCTTTCGCGCATTACTTCACGTACTTTCCTTCTAAAATTAAAAAATTATTATAAAATTCATCAATAAGATGATTGACCCAGATGGAGTTCGAAGTGGAAATTTTGCAGCATTCGGATTCACGCATTTGGGACTCTCGTTTCTCGATTGCCTTTCTACTTGAGCTAATTGCGTCATCTAAAATATTTCAATAATTATGATAAAGGATGATATAAGATGTCATACCTGAGCAGGTGAAGCATGAGGCGATGGTTCTGGGTCCATAGAAATTCTCTGAGGCGTTGCTGGGATGGTATCCAGAAATCGAGGCGGATTATCCGATTGAACTAATCCAGCACCTGAAGAGCGCCGACCAGCCAACACATTTCGAACCTCACTAAACAAGCGTACCACAGAATTTGATCGGCGGCGATCCTAAAAATACCCATCTAATTCAGAAAAAGACGATAAATGATGGTCCCTCATCATTTAACAATTTTTCACCAAAATGATCAAAATTTCCTATTTTTTTCACCAAAAAGGTCCAAAATTTTCCATTTTTTCTATAAAAATGTAATTTTCTGAGCATTTTCAACATAAAAACAAGCATTCCTCAAAAAATTTTCGCCTGCGGGTTAATTTTTTTAAGTACATGTACCCCCTCCCCTTCGATACGACCATGCCGAAACCGAACGATTTTATAGTTTTTCTCTACTCTATCTATTTCCCCAATCATCTGAAAAAATTGACACTTCTTCAAACTATACTCTACCTTTTTCGCACTACCATCCTTCATCGAATAACGCTTGTTCAACTTATTTTTTTCTTCATTCTGTTCGGTTTGATGCATGTCAACTAATGCTGACGAAGAGGATGAACTATAAGATGGAATTCTAAAAATTTTCAATCATAAAAAACACTTAAATATACCACCCTACCTCTTAACAGGATTTTCCGACGTGCTTCTTGGGGAAATTTTGTTTCGCGCAACAACACCAAATTCCTTACTAGCAACACTTGAGTTCAACAATTTCATCTCGTGCTTCTTTAGATCTGAAGGCTTTCTAGTAGCCTTGTAGTAAAGCTTAGGCATGCCAATAAGGTGGGAATTTTGGATGAGCAATTTGATTACAGTCGTTTGGCGATCATTCATTGTACGCATTATGCTCAATAGGTTGTCCTAAAAAAACAAGTATTCGCAAGTTGGAACAACAAAAAATACCTGAGATCCAAGTTTCTTTTTTGTAGAACTTGATTGTAACGGTGGAGTTTCGTCTCGGAAAAGAGATGGTGCAAAAACAGTAGCTAGGTTATCAACGGTCATTTGATGACATTCCCAATTATCGCTGACCTAAACATATTAACTTATAAAATAGAATCGTCAATGGTTGTTGAAAATCATATCCTTCCGAAAATTTTTGTATCGTAAACGTTTTAAAAATGAAATTTTTTACTATTAAAAACCGTATAATGAAAAAATTGCATCAAAAACAGATTTTCTATAAGAAAATAGTCGCTGAAAAAGATGGGAAACGTACAAAGAAACATAAGGAAAAAACTTCATTCTGTTTCCAATATTTTTCGAATTTTATCAAAATTAAAAGGAGGTACCCTTATGATTTTTCGTGTTTTTGGTCCGATCGCCCCCTCGTTACTGAAAAAAATTTCCGCCATGGCAAAACCCCTTGTTTTTCGGTAATGTGGGAAGAATGGGGGGGGGGGGGGGAGTGCGACCTGACATCTCCTGATTATTCGTAACAGCCCAAGATATACTCTTACTTCTTTAAGCAAACGCATTAAATAGCCAATTGTTCCGATATGACACGGAGGCAGGTTATGAATCAACAACATAATTGAGTCCACCAAAGTTTTATCTTTCAAGGTCTCTGCAAACTTGAGAATATTTCGTTGCTTGTCTCCAAAAACAGGCGTTTTAATCTCGCGGAAGAAGCGCTTGATCAGTGTACAAATATCATGTGTGGTACATTCAGGAGGAATTTGTGCGCATCCAAAATAGACTGGCTAAAAAAAGGTAATGTATGCACATGTGTTTCAAAAAAGAGCATAGTCGAAAAAAGTATAAAGTCAATCTTTAACATGCTATTCCTTGAAAATTCGATTTTTTACGCCTTGGTCCCAAGGAAAAAATTTTTTTACAAAATGTTCAAAATACAAATGAAACGTACCATAACATTTCGAATTCTATTAACATTGCCTTCTTTTCTAAAAATTCCTTCAATGTTCCATGCATCATTGGATTGTAAACGTGTAAATGCCTCGACAATAAAGCTAAAAAATTAAGATAAGTAGGGAGATATGGTTAATCTTTTAATAGATATGATTTTCGAAAAGGTTCTAACCACAAGGGGAATCTCCATCCACTCTCCAAAAATGGCCAAATTTTCAAACATCCTCCAAAAATGACCAAATTTTAATGTGATTAGAGCCAGTTGTGGTCCAAAAATGACCACAAAATTGGCTCTAATCACATTGTCTTGACGAGTTATGAGCGAAAAAACGCAAAAGGGATAATATCCATCCCCCAAAAATAAGGATAGGGTAACCGAGGATGGTGCAAAACTTTTCAATACTTAACAAATCAAAAAAATTACCTAGGAACTTGGTGCAGGGTAATAATAGTAGAAACTTTCTTGTCTCCAACATCAATATCTAAATTATATGCTGCCACATTATCCAAACGCAACGGAATAGCAGCCGGATTCGTTGGCGCTTTCTGACAAATCTTCATATTCTTGATATGGTAAATAGGTTCAGCCATATCGTGAAAGAAAAATGAACTACGATTTGGCAATAATTGTTGATTTGTTTCAGATCTTTTATATCGTTTAGCAACAAAATTCCATCTATCAGCTTCAAATTCACTTTCACCAGTATCTGAAGAGCACCAACTAGAAGCAATAGTAGAAAACTGAAAAGGAAATTCCCTTGGCATTGGTAGTAAACATTACTATAAAGTGTTTAGAAAACTACAGATGGTTCAAAATCATAAAGAAAGAAAAAAACAAGCAATGGCATTGGCGTTAATTAATTCCAAATTTGGATCTCTGACAAAAGAAAAGGAACGCGTAAAAAGGCAAAAACAGAACATGGTTCGCGCGAAAATACAAATTCAAAAATTTCAACAAATAAAATGAACTACGATTTGGCAATAATAAATCTCCATCTACATTTTTCAAAAATAAGGACATCAACAAATAAGATTTTGGGGTAAAAAAGGCACTATTACTTTTTCACATTTATTTTCACGCTTTTTATTTGAATTTTTTCTCAACAATTCAAATGATTTTTGCCACTCTTATGTAGGATTTATACTTGCCGCGCCACGTAGCATGACGCGGCAAAATGCATTTTTGAGAAAAAATTCAAATAAAACGCGTGAAAGACCAAAAAAGTGAAAAAAGTAAGTGCCTAAAAAAGGACACGACAGAAAATTAATATACAGGGAGAGGCAAAAGTTCTGACTTGGCGGACAAAAGTCCTGACCCAAGCGGACAAAAGTCCTGAAACTGTCAAAAACGCTGAAATGGTGTTTTCTCGTCCAGAATTGTCGATTTTAGGTAATGATTGTATCTGATATTTTGATATTTATTGTAACATGTGACTGATTGATTGGATTACTTCTTCATTGTACCTTATCATAGCGTTCCTCGAGAATGTATCAATAAAATAAATAAAAATAAAACACGTTTTTGAAATGTCATTTTTCGCAATTCCAAAATTTTGTCCTACTTGGCGACCTTTTTTGGTTGACGACCTTCGCCATAGTGAAAATGAGGTTCGGTTCATAAGTGGACAAACAGAAGGGGGCAAAAACAGGAGAGGATCAAAAATTGAAAAATTCATCAAAATTGCAAATTCCTGAAAAATTATCCACAACCGGCCACAGGTAACAACATTTTCTGCAATGTTTTCCTACATAAAATTGTGGTTATTGTACAAGAAATGATAAAATTTTAACTCTAAAGTTATATGAATCATTTCCTTTGATAAAAGGATCCTTCTTTAGTCATGAATATTTCACCGGAAGCAAGCAAAAACGGGTAAGAGGCTCTATAAATTTTCATGTCAATGACGTGTTGACGCTCAAATAAATAGTGTCAAAACTTCTATTCACAAAGACGATTTACATTACAAAAATTAATTAGTTAAAAAATTAACCTGAAGTGAAAATTGATAAGAAGAATGAAATGCGTTTTATGGCCTAGAACAATTAACGAAAGGGATAAATTAGATGCCTTTTCAGTTTTTTAGTACTACCAAGGATAGCGACCGTAAAAAAGACAGGGTACTACTACTTCAGGAAAATTTTTTTCTAAAATCAAACTTGTTAGAGGTATTTTTTGCGATAAATCGATTGTGCACATTGACACAACATGAAAACGAGTACATTTTTCGTGAAAATGAGCATTTGTAAACCTGAAAAACATATCAAGCATGCGGTTCTTGTTAAAAATGTGGCCCTAAAGGGTTACTCGATGTTATATATAGCCTTTCGGAAGTGACAATAGTATAGCCTTTCGAAAGTAGACGTTTCGGAAGTATAACCTTTCGGAAGTGAATTGTTTATCTTTTTTTGGCTCGTTGATTTTTTTAGCTCGTTTTTTGGCACTAGGCCTTTGGTTACGGTTACCGGCTTCACAAAAGGGTTTTCATGAAAAGTGATATTCTACAAAGTTGTTCTTGAGATCATGGTAAACAACTTTGGTTAAAAATTAAATTTTGTTGATGCAGTCAATGTTGCCTGATTTGGTAACCGTCACACGGTAACCAAACGCCTAGTGCCCGTTTTTTATGTTTTTGGCTTTATTGTTTATGTTTGTTGCGGAGGGCGAAAAGGTGTCACCACCTAATGGATGATCACCCACTGGGTGGTGATTAGATCATTGGGTGATATCGCCCAGTAGGTGATGCCACCTTTTCGCCCCCTGCAACAAACAAAAACTAAAAAGCCAAAAACAAAAACGAGCTAAAATTCGATTTTTGAGCAAAAGTTCGATTTTAGGGCAGAAATTAGATTTTGGACAAAAATTAAATTGTTGTGTAAAAAAATCCTAATGGGGGATCATTAGGATTTTTGAAAAAAATTTGTACAAACATGGGGGACCATTATGAAAAAATTTTCATTTTTCGGATTTCGGGGGGGGGACGGGTCCCCCCTGGGTACGCCACTGGTAGGATTTAAACAAAAAATGTTGAAGAATAAAATATACTAGACGCCTAACGACTTCAGAAAGAAGATCTATAGAATGTTGTAAAGAAATATACAAAAGTTGTAACACGTGTAGGCGTTCGTTGCTAAGATAATATAAAAAAGAGAAAAGGCGAGACCCATATGGCGTTTTTCTTCCTTCTTTCGAAAATATCGAAGCGGCCATATTTCGATAGTCGCTGATGGAGGATAGGATAGTGCCCAGCTAGTCAGATAGTCTTCTTCTCTTCGGCCGGAGGAGAAGACAGCGCAGGAAACAGATAATCGATTGATAACATCATCATAAATGGTCAGTTTAGATAGCTTTGAATGTTTGTCTAAAGGACAAATTTAGATTCAAAAATAAACTTATCAGCAGGTAATATTTTGAAATTCAAAAGAAATTTAACCGAAAAAGAGTTCGGGAAGAGGTCAGAAAATGTTTGTTTTGTCCATTCTTATTGACCATTTAAGATGTATCGGTTCGGTCGAGGCGTCTAATCGCCGATTCCTTTCTTTCACACCGAAGCTTTATTTTTTTGAGAGCAAATATGAGCAAGCTCGGATGGACGTAGGATTTTATGGGCCAACGCACTTCACGGAAATACAACCAAGGGTCAACATATGGGCCAAATACTTCACGGAAATACAACCAGGCTGGGGGTCAAAAATCTGCGGAAAATGCAAAATTTTGAAATTTTTTCGGATTTTATCGTTTTTCGACTTTTTCATACGGGGTTTCCGAGCGATTTGAGACGTTCCGGACGGATTCTGACCGAGTTTTCGAGAAGATAACCCTGAAAAGCGTATTCCCTATATGAAAAACCAGCAAAATTTTTCCCAAAATCTTGCTATAGCTAAATCAGGAAAAATTTTCTAGCCCCTGAAACCATTTCCAATCGATACCCCGGTAGAAAAAACCCCAGTATACGCGGAAAATAAAATCGGCTCATAACTCCATACGGGGAACACGAAGCGGAGGGTACAAAAAGCCTCATGTACCTCCAAATTCAAAGTCGCATATAAAATTTATTTATGGATCTATATCTTGGCTATTGTAATCGATTATGCGCATACTATTACTCCAATGATCACTTTTTAAATTAGGTCAAAAGACTTTGAGCATCCCAAGAAAAACCATTTTAAGTAACCAAACAGGGGTCAAAAAACCTGTGTCCTCTTGGATAAAAGTTCGTCTAACTCGCAGAGTTGTGAGTCGATTTTTATTTTCCGCGTATACGGGGGGGGGGGTTTCTACTGGGGAATCGATTGGAAATGGTTTCAGGGGCTAAAAATTTTTTCCTCATTTAGCTACAGCAGGATTTTTGGAAAAAATTCTGCGGAAAATTGAAAATTTTTTTTTGTCAATTTCGATAATTTTGGGATTTTTCCATACGAGGAACACGATTCCAATCGATTTGAGTCGATTCGGATTGGATTTGACTGAGTTTTCGCGAAAATAATAAATAAAGTGGTGAAAAGCGCAAACGTAAAATAATAAATAACAAACTATCAAAAGCGTAATTGAAGTCGAGTCATGCTTCTAGCAAACAAGGATGTTAAAGAAATAGCTTTGAATGAAGAGACGAAACGTACTGTTGTTGTTTGCGGAATGAATAACACTTGGGCTTTTTCCAAACTTTTTACATTTGGTGCGCCGGAAATTTTTTTAGTCCAGTTGAGTCATGACCAGTAGCGCACATAATGAAGAGAAAAGAGGATTTTTTCACTTCCCTTATTGTTTCATTTGGCCTGGGAATTGACATCCTAAGTTTTCACGGAGTTATGCACATTTTTGTGCACAAAGCGTTTCTTACGAACCTAGAAAAAAACCGAAAAAAAATCGCTGTAATTCTCTTTGTAAACATGTTATTAGCAATGCAAGAAAGCGTTTTATCAAGTTTTTTTTGGGTCTCTCACTTTTTTGCACACTTTGGTCAGCCGTGGTCCTCCAAGGGGTAAAAAGTGAAAAAAATTTGGAGCTATTATGGATCAGGGGGGGGTCTTTTTTGACCCTTGGGAGTCAATCCAGGGTCAAAAATCGAAAAAATTTTTCTAAAATTTAAAAAAATGACATATTTAGGGGTAATTTTATGTGAAAAATCGATTGTACGCATTCTCGAAGCGTGAAACCTTTGTTTGACCCTTAAAAATTGAAAAATACGTATTTTTAAATGTGAAAATATGGGTAAAAATACGTTATTTTTCAATTTTTAAGGGTCAAACAGAGGTTTTCACGCTTCGAGAATGCGCGTAATCCCGAAAAAATCAAAAATCGAATAGTCCCAAAAATCGAATTTTTACTCAAAAATGAATTTTTGTCCAAAATCGAATTCCTGCATAAAAAATTGATAAAAAAAATCAAACGTTCTAGACAAACAGACTTTATACGTTAGTAGG